>RDPX01000171.1:440953-453087 GCA_003991215.1 Morbakka virulenta
TACTACTATTACTACTATTACTACTATTACTACTATTACTACTATTACTACTATTACTACTATTACTACTATTACTACTATTACTACTACTACTACTACTACTGCTATTACTACTACTATACTATTACCACTATAACTACTACTACTGCTATTACTGCTACTATTACTACTATTACTACTACTACTACTACTGCTACTACTACTACTGCTACTATTACTACTATTACTACTATTACCACTATAACTACTATTTCTACAACTACTGCTACTACTACTACTGCTACTATTACTACTACTATTACTATCATTACTATTACTAGTACTATTAGTATTACTATTACTACTACTATTACTATTACTACTGCTACTACTACTGCTACTACTACTACTACTACTACTACTACTACTACAGTAACTACTACTACTACTACTACCACCACTGCTATCACTACTACTATTACTGCTACTATTACTACTATAACTACTATTTCTACTACTACTGCTACTAGTAGTAGTAGTAGTAGTAGTAGTAGTAGTAGTAGTAGTAGTAGTAGTAGTAGTAGTAGTAGTACTAGTACTAGTACTAATAAGCAAAGACGTCATAATGGATTTTCACGGTTAGTTTCTGAAGAAGCGATGTTTGAAATATTTAGAAACAGCTCGTGTACATCAATTAATGTGTAATATGATGTGATGGCCAGACCACATCTAATATGACATCGTGTTTATTTATTTTTTATCTTTAATTTTATCATCCACAAAAGCCAGGCAAGATTGGTCAAAATTTCGTCTTCTCTTCCTTACTTCAATAAAATTGAAAAGAAACCTGGTTAGTCTTTATTCTTCTTTTTCCCTCGAGCCTTACTAACACTATTCAATTAACTAGCTTTGAATCAGTTAAATTGTAGATCTAAGAGCTCTTAAAGAAGCCTTCGCTTAATAATTACAACAGCTTTCATAGAAACTAATAATTCAGCGTTTAGTTTTTGAAGTCTTACAAAAATAACTCAGAAAAATCTGTTATATTACCGACTTCATGTTTTCCCCTCACAATTCCAATTCTTAGAGCAAGCATATCGGGGATGAAACTTTGTACTCTTGATAAGTATAATAAATCCTCTAATGATTTTCTGTGTATTATCCTACATTTTCTGAACACCAAACAACATATTATTTTTTAAAACCAGTTGTATGCATCTCAGTTGTTACCCTGAGTGATGCTTGACATTATTGCTTTGAATGAACTTGCCACTGTGAAATCATGCCATGGATTGACGTCAAGAGCTACTTTGAGAAACTGTTTCATGTTGTCTTTTAATGTGTTCGTCAATAAAGACGTCGACTATACCTTCAAATGCAGTATTAAATTAGTTCTGCCAGACAATGTTTTCCAAGAGACATGAAAAGTAAAGAATGTGAACAAAGCCTTTAAAAAATAAATTGCATCTCACAAAGGACAACTGATTACGTGCACAGAGAGGCTATTAATGATTTTCCTTAGCTCCATCTTCGCGTTAACAGTTCGTTGAATAAATTATTGGTGATTTAAACTTTCTAACCTGCAATGTAGAAAGAGGCATTGAAAGAACGAAGGCAGGGTCGGAGGCCTTCTTGCCCTCTTGGTGCCGGGGTGGGGGTTGGGGTGGGTCAAGCAGAGCAGTAAATCCTGCAGTAAATATTACAACCTTAGTAATTTATCAAAACCAGGATTACAGGAAGACAAAAAGAAGATCTGAAAAGCTTTGTCAGATCATAGATATTGATTTCATTGAAATAATAAATTATTTCCATGTGCTTGGATAAAGCTTAAGCTCTCTCGCAGAGGTTTCGGAACCATATTATAACTGATGTAACAGTCTTCTTTGTTGTTATCCAACAACTATCTAACAATAAAATGAAATAAACAATAATGTCAAGGATACTAAAAGCGCATAAGCAGAAAAGGGCTGGCTGTCTCTCCTGCCTACTTGTTACGCAGGCACAGAAGCACTAAATCCTGCAGGAAATATTACAAGTCTTCTAATTTACAAGAAGCATGATTACAGAAAGAGAAGAAGAAGGAGATTCACAGATCAACAGGCTTGGTCAAATCACAAAAATTGATGATATTGGGAATGATAAATTATTATCATGCCCTTAAAACGCTCTCGTTATTTTCCCAAAAAATTTTGAAAACACACTGTAAGATTTATATTTTGTAAGATCCTCTTTTTGTAATGTTTCCCTACCTGCTAATTGCCCAAAAAAGTGCTCCCAGCGTCTCTGAATATAGGACAAAGAATCATTGCCACTGTTAAGGAAAAATTATAGATAATAGACTTCTCTGAAATCTAGAATCTGTTTGAGGAGAAGGCTTAATTAAAGCATACCCTTTCGAAAGGCAAATTATAATATTATTTTGTTATTTTTTCCTTCCAGATTTTACCGTTGTAAATGAAGTTGAAGAACAACATGGATTTGACTGTTCAATTGATAACTTTATATAAAAAGTCAAATGTTTGTTATTTATACATTCTGTCTTGCATTTTTAAGCTCAAATTCCCTTGTATCTGCACCTTTTAAAATTTGTCCTCCCTTCTTTCTAAGTGGCTCTATCTGTCCATCAATCTTGTCGGTCAGTAATAACTTGTCAAAACATAAAAACTGTAGAATTTTGGTGAAATTAAAATTGGCTTAACTAGCCCTGGGGTCCCAAACTTGCCCAACGTCCCCAAACTAGTCCAGGGAATAATAAAAACTAATGCTCTTAGTCATTTTACTTTACTACTAGTTGGTCGCAGCAAGCCAAATCCAGAGAATTCAACGAGCTTTTGATAAAAATAGCAAGAGAAACATTTCTGTACGCACGCAAGGGGAGAAGAACTTGTCTCATAAGAGTTCCACTATAAAAAACCAAAAGAGACTCGTTTTTTACAACACTCTTGAATTCAAGGTGCGTCTGCAGTGTTCACCTCAACGTTACCTCCTTTTCTATTTCCACAATGATCTGATCAATCAAGGCATTTCAAGCTTACTTTAGCGGAACTCGGCTATCGGATAATCATAAATTCGGATATTAACAAATAATACAGGTTTGGAACACTGGTGTGTGATCGCTGATTGCCAAGGCAACAATACACACCAGAAGTCACAATCTTTGGATTAAGCTGCATTATCACTAGGTGGTAACCTTTCTGTTTCCGTACTTAACCAGTACGTTCTTACGTTCAAAGCTGCACATAATATTTCTGTCATTTTCACTAACTGAAATAATTTATGCCAATTTTTTTAGATTACATTAACTCCAACATTGTCAAAAATGACGATTAGTTAATAAGTTTGCTTCGTCAAGATTTCATACTTTGTTTGTATATGTTATAGCTTGCCTCCAGGACTCTCATTAAATTTCCCGCCAATAATCAACCTTGTCTTGAAATGGAAAGGAGGATGTTTGTTTTCCAAATGACTTCAAACAATATGTAAGCAGTGTTATTGGTATCCGTCATTGTGGTAATTTCAGATAGCTTCATTGGATCGAAATAATTGGAGGATTAATGATTAATGTAGCTTTTAATTGGGAGCTTTCGCTCACTGTTTTTTATCGCAAACAATAAAGTATCATAGTTTTTTTCTGTGCGCTGCAGCATCATAAGTACGACGAAATTTTCAGCGAGGGCAGAGTAAGTGTTTAATATTTGATGCCAATGGAAATGTTAAGTCATTTCATTTGGGAAAGTACAGGTCGCTTCGAGAGCACGTTCCACCGTGTGGAAGTTGCCGTGAGTTTGTTACGTGTACCGTTGTGTGCCTTCATTTGCTCCGATCTTGAGCTGTACTTATTAATTTATCGTAGTCATTTATTTGAATCCAATTCATCTTATGGACTTAATCTCATCCATGTTTGCTGCAGCATCTTTTATTGTCCAGTTTTTATTCATGTAGCATCCTTGACTACTACTTATTCTAACCCTACTTCCAAAATATATAACTTTCTGTTCTCTTACAGTTGAAATAGTTTTGCTCTCACCATTGAATATATTATTTAAATACATAACATATGGTTTTTAAGTAGCACTATGAGTAATTGCCGATAAAACACTACTTCTTTTTGTAGTATTCAGTTTGAAATAGACTTAAAAGCTCAAGAAAGGCATAATCATATCATACATTATAAGATTTATCAGACTACTCCTGTGCTGTAAGACTGTTGGCACGAAAATTATGGGCCACGTCCGACCTCAAACTTCTTGTTTTTCATACATAAACACACATACACACACACACATATATATATATTCACCAGGAAAAGGCATGGTGGTAAAAGTTATAGGAAGAGGCAAGTTCAGATGACGGTTGACCACCTTAGTTCACAAACTTTCTTTTGTTTTGGAAACCTTGTTTTTCAACAGGTAATAGGCATACCCATGGGTATAGACCTTGCTCCATTCTATGCAAACCTTTATCTCTACCATTATGAAAATAAGTTCATCACCAACCTAATTCGCACTGATCGATACCGTGGATTTAAGTTTAAGAGTTGCTTTCGTTTTATTGATGATGCCTGTAGTATTAATGACTCAGAGGAGTTCCAAAAAAATCATCATGAAATCTATCCAAGTGAGCTGGTACTGAAATGCGAACACACAGGCCAACATGCTACCTTTTTAGACTTGGACATAGCAGGCAAAGATGGATTATTCGTTTACAAGCTATTTGACAAGGGCGATACTTTTCCTTTCCATATAGTCCGAATGCCGAATCTATCTGGAAATTTACCTCGTCATGTGTTCTATGGGTCAATACTATCCGAAACTCTACGTATCGCTCGTGCTTCTCTTTTCTACGATGATTTCATCGTCAAGACCAAAGAACTTTTCGGTAGGATGATGACACAAGGAGCTTCCCAAAATAAATGAAGGAATGTTGTGCGTAAAGTTTACACCTTGGTGCTTTCTCTTTTTTTGACAAAACATGCTTCCACATTACCTCAGGTTTGACTACTCTGTGAATTTATTGTCTTATCTTCTGTCCTTGACTTTCTACCTTCTATTCTCTTCCTGATCGATCGCTGATAGCCTGTACTTAACTGTATGGAGCTGATGGCAAATGATCACTTTCCATCTTTTCCTTCCGGAATAATATATATATCTTTCTCTTTTTCATCATGTTTTTTTAGATCTTTGTAACAGAAGGTATGCTGAGTGTTGGGTACCCGTAACACATGTGGTCACAAGCCCGGGACCTCTGTTACCAGCATGGTCTTTCTTATGTCTGTCTCTTATCTAAATTTCTGAAGCACTTTTTCTATGGCTTTGTTTATGTATTGCATCTCGAGTCGTGTAAAATTTGTTTGTGATGTATAAGTTGTTTGTTTGTTGTGGTTTTTTGTGGGGTTTTTTGTTGTTTTTTTCTTTATGTTATTATTTTGTCAAACTAGTAGCTTTAACATCTGGCTGTTTGGAGTTTACTCCTATACTATATATATATATATATATATATATATATATATATTCAATCTGCAGAACATACTTTTTTGCCTTTTTTGTGCTCTTCAGTTCAACACCCACCCTTTCCCTTCTTAACCTTTCTCTTTGTTTATAAGACACNTGACAGTCATAATAACTTGTGTCGTGATAGGTTAAGGAAATGTAGGACGAAGGTTCTTACAAAAAAGAAATGACAATTTACTGTGATGGTTTCATAAACACTGTCGCCGAACAAGCTTTATTTGTTGAAAATGTCGAAGAAGAGGAAATAACAAAAGAGGGAAGGAAATGCAATTTATCTTATTTCTGCATTGATTCGATGACCATGATCGGACCAAAAAACAATGCCTGCGGAGGTGTGTTGTGAAAAAGAAGCATGCATGAAGTAGTAAAGGGGAGAGAGGTAAGTTCCTTCTCTGAAAGTCCTTCAAAAGTTCTGAAAATTGTCTTGCTTCCAACTTAGTGTCATATGAACGCTGAAAGCCTATGCTCGGTGACATACCTCTAAGGTTTTGTTCATGAAGCACTTTGTTTCTGCAACTTAATTGTCTATTTGCTTCTGTTGCTACTTTTCTAGACCCTTATTATTTACATCTGAACAACTTTCAAACATAGCAGACACATCGTTGCGTTTGTGTAAATGGTCGAATCAGGTATTTTGATGTAGGTATTTTTTTTAATAAAATGAAGTTTCGCAATCGGATATTTTATAAAAAGCAGCTCTGCACTGGCATTGAACCTTTTATTTCCTGCTAGAGTAGTATAGTCAAATAAAAGGTTGTTATTTGCGAAAGGAACAAACACCAATTATATTTTATCGGGGACCAGGGTGGGCCGTTATGTTTCAATAGCAGTCTGAAAAAAATAGGAGATAAAAAAGGATAACCCGGGCGTATATACGGGTACAGAGAGCTGTGAAATAGGTTAAAGCAGCCTTTCACACGAATAGGTTTTTGAATTCTGATTTTAACTTTTGCACTAAAAATTTAGGCCTCTTAAGATTTGTCATTATTGTTGAGGCTCATATCTCGTAAACTTGCTTAAGTCCTCTACTTTTAAATTCTAGTTTTGTTCAGAGAATGACTAATGTTGTCATTTTGAGTTTTATTCTTTTTTGCCGGTATTTTTATGTCCTTTTCACCTGGAAATGGTGTAAATTAGGACTTTTGAATTAATTTGAAATGTCTTTGTCAAAGTAGAGAAATTCCGTCAAGATTCAAAAGGTGTGAAAACCTTATTTCTTTAATTATTTAAAAGTATAAATTTTTTTCTTACGAATGTAATTCATTGATATTTGGTATGCTCAATTTCATAGTTGGCGATTTCAATAAACTTTGATAAGTTCGTAGCTCTTAATTAAGTGCAGTATTTTGTTTTAATTTTTCGTTTCACTTTGTCTTTTGAGATTTAAACCAAGTATTAATTTCATATGTACAAAAATGCCAATTGCATAACCGATCCAGTTAAGGGTTGTGGTTGATAGAATTGAACCTCGCTTGTTTTTAAGCCTCACGCTCTTCTGAATCCTTCCGTACGACAGTAGTTCGTTTATTTAATAGACTAGACTAAGTTTAATGAAAAGGAAGGCTTTTTTGGTGAAAACAACTATTCTATAAAGCTAGATTATACAAACTTTAACTCAGAAAATTGCTAGAGACAATACTAAACTATTGATAGTGCCCACACATGTCGTGAAAGATCTTTTGTTTCTTTTTCGTGTGGGACCCAGACAGATATTTAAGACAATGTTACCTCCAATCTGTATTCCACTCATTAATGCCACGACCAGTCAGTAACAGTTGGAACAGTGGTCGAACATAACAAGTGCTAACAATCAAGAAAAAGTGCTTGATCAGGCAACCAAAAACAAAATAATGTCATCCTTTTCCTTTTTCTCTCACACCAAGATGTTGACATCAATCCAGCTTCGATCATTCAACTGTGTTTGACAAACATCCCTTGATTTGTCTCAGATGTAGAGCGGAAGGCTATCAGTCAATACGATTTAACGTCAATAGATAATATCTGCAATATTTTTTTTTATTAAACCTCATTACTTAATAAAGTGACACAGCACGACTGTGTTTTTTTGGTGTTAGTTAACGATTGCGTGACCCTGATGCGTATTATAACTCAATGTCGTGATCCTGTCGGAGCCTTCAAGCCTATTAGGAACCGCGTGGTTAGTATGTTTTTCTTGTACAGCACATGCTTCTTTCTTCTTTCTTTTAGTTTAGCATAGACCTCTAGATTTTCTTTCTTTTCAAGCTTTTTTAGGTTTTAAATTCATTATCTGTACGCATAATAGATTATGTTAACTGAGTTCATGCGTTAGGGAGGGTACCTTCCATGATCACCACGATTAACCTGAAACGATCAGACAATAAATCCAATGAAATCTTCTTTTTGTTAAAAAACACAAAATAAAATCAGTTATTGATTGACATCTGGAATCATCTATCCTTGCAGTGTGGTATATGGACATGGTTGTTGTGTACTCAATTTCATTACCTGGACATGAAAAAGCGCAGAATGCAAGTTATAAGATACCTTTAATTATTAACGGCATTCCACAAATTTATCACACTGCCTTCCCTATGAAATACAGTACTTTTAAAAATTAACTCTGACAAGGCTAGAAAGAGCCCGTCAGAATTAATTTTGAAAGGCATCTCGAGCAGCTTCATTAATAATTATCAATCTCATATTTTGTTTTAATGCTTGAACAAGTGTAGAAATATACAAAAACAGCTTTATCGTTTATTTTTCTTATTTAGTGTATAAGATTTAGATATCACAGAAGTTGCATTCGTTTAGAATATGTAAAGAACATTTATTATTTAAAACTTCCTTGTTTATTGCACAAATGACTTTTGAAAAGGGAAAATCAAAGCACGAAAAAAAACACCAGTTTGTAAGATGGTAAAAAATTCTTTCTTTCATGTGCTTCAAAAGATTTCGTGTAATGAAAAACATAGAATCTTATATATGTAAGTAATGTAATAAAATATAATAAAACGTAATATATAGTATAATATATATAAGTATATTTAATATATAATATATTTAATCGTCATCATCTTTCTTTCCCTTCTTTTATAAGATTGTATATCTGAACCAGAAATATGCGATCAAGGCTTTCCATTCATGATCATTTTATATCATACATTGCTCAAAATGATACGATATCATTTAATCGAAGAGTTCTGCCTGCTTCGTACTAAACTGCAAATTGTAGAGTACACTTGAAGAACTTGAAGAACTATTATTATTTAAATGCTCTCTATTCGACTGAAGAGGGATCACGTTAGTGGATCCTTCGAACTAGTCGCGGTAGACACCTTGTGCCTTGAAAACCTCATGTATTATTATTGATCTTATATAATAATTTATTTATTTTTTTTGTTTTAACGTCATTTTCCCCCAGTAACTGGGGCTCAGACGGGTGCCCTTCACAGGGACTTGGATTTGGCAGAGAGGAATTTCTTGGCGGGATGCCCTTCCTGACGCCAACCAATGGCTTTTTCTTTTGTAAATTTCCAAAGTCGCCCGCTCGGGGAATCGAACCCGGAATTCTTGGTTACTGTGCAGTTGTACTAACCATTAAGCCACGGCTCCTTGATCTTATATAATAAATATAATGCAAAAAAAATGTTAAATTTAACTAAGACTTGTATTACTTAATATTGTTCAGATGATAAACTGAAGGAATTCATACTGAAAAATAACAGAAAGAATGGAAATATATATTTTATTCAACGTAATCTACGACCAATGCAACTCAGAAATTTTAGAAATGTTTCTAAATGTAGCATGTTATATCATACATCATACCGTTCTCATCTGAAAGACAAAGAGCTTATCAATTGTGCTTTTTCAAAGCGATAAACTGGTAATTCAACAAAATGAAATACGAAGTAACAGAAAAAGTAAATTTCATTTCATATTAAATAACAATAAGATAGTCTGATTTAAAACTAATAAAAATATCGGTCTTTTTAGTTACACCATAAGTGCATGAAATATGACGATATAAGAACACACCCGCTCTAATTTGAACCATAGCAACTCTATTTATGTGTCAAGCGAAGCTTACAAAGATTAACTTAATAACTGAATGCTGACTACTACTTCTGTTATCAAAGTAATACTTTAGCCTTTGAAAACTGGTAGAAAATAGATTTAATGAGATTTTCTCTTCCATGTTTGAGCTCTACTTTGAGATATATCAAGTGACACTGATACTCTGTTGTTGATATGGAGATACATTTTGTCGATCACCACAGATTAAGAAAAAACGTGACGATATCTGCCAAATGGTCTGGTATGGGATAAAGATTAAATAGTGAATTAATAGGGATCAATTTTTCATTAACTTATAAAATCAGTCATTCCGGCGTCCATGTTGTTAAGAAACTGGATCGAGTTAAATCAAGATCAACCGTGTAATCATTGAATAAACTAATATCTATCGCTTTCTTTTCCCACTTCTTTTCTATAAAATAATCGAAATAAACTTAGGGAAGCCTATCTGGTCACCATTCGTCAAACTCCTCTCTACGTTTTACCTAAAACACGCAACAGACAGGGAGATAACTGTCTTACAGCTAAAAATATAGTTATATACAGTTATTTATGTAGTTATATACAGCTGGTATGCATACTGTTGAGAATTTCATTTAAAATATCTTCTCGACTCTTAAGGGATCGTATAGAATTTCAATCNCAGTAACTGGGGCTCAGACGGGTGCCCTTCACAGGGACTTGGATTTGGCAGAGAGGAATTTCTTGGCGGGATGCCCTTCCTGACGCCAACCAATGGCTTTTTCTTTTGTAAATTTCCAAAGTCGCCCGCTCGGGGAATCGAACCCGGAATTCTTGGTTACTGTGCAGTTGTACTAACCATTAAGCCACGGCTCCTTGATCTTATATAATAAATATAATGCAAAAAAAATGTTAAATTTAACTAAGACTTGTATTACTGAATATTGTTCAGATGATAAACTGAAGGAATTCATACTGAAAAATAACAGAAAGAATGGAAATATATATTTTATTCAACGTAATCTACGACCAATGCAACTCAGAAATTTTAGAAATGTTTCTAAATGTAGCATGTTATATCATACATCATACCGTTCTCATCTGAAAGACAAAGAGCTTATCAATTGTGCTTTTTCAAAGCGATAAACTGGTAATTCAACAAAATGAAATACGAAGTAACAGAAAAAGTAAATTTCATTTCATATTAAATAACAATAAGATAGTCTGATTTAAAACTAATAAAAATATCGGTCTTTTTAGTTACACCATAAGTGCATGAAATATGACGATATAAGAACACACCCGCTTTAATTTGAACCATAGCAACTCTATTTCTGTGTCAAGCGAAGCTTACAAAGATTAACTTAATAACTGAATGCTGACTACTACTTCTGTTATCAAAGTAATACTTTAGCCTTTGAAAACTGGTAGAAAATAGATTTAATGAGATTTTCTCTTCCATGTTTGAGCTCTACTTTGAGATATATCAAGTGACACTGATACTCTGTTGTTGATATGGAGATACATTTTGTCGATCACCACAGATTAAGAAAAAACGTGACGATATCTGCCAAATGGTCTGGTATGGGATAAAGATTAAATAGTGAATTAATAGGGATCAATTTTTCATTAACTTATAAAATCAGTCATTCCGGCGTCCATGTTGTTAAGAAACTGGATCGAGTTAAATCAAGATCAACCGTGTAATCATTGAATAAACTAATATCTATCGCTTTCTTTTCCCACTTCTTTTCTATAAAATAATCGAAATAAACTTAGGGAAGCCTATCTGGTCACCATTCGTCAAACTCCTCTCTACGTTTTACCTAAAACACGCAACAGACAGGGAGATAACTGTCTTACAGCTAAAAATATAGTTATATACAGTTATTTATGTAGTTATATACAGCTGGTATGCATACTGTTGAGAATTTCATTTAAAATATCTTCTCGACTCTTAAGGGATCGTATAGAATTTCAATCCAATTGCACCTTGCAGTAGACGTCCGAGAGGTGCTTATTTCATATGACACGTGCTCTATGAGGCCTTGGAACCTTACACAGCTACAACATCGCTTGGAATGAAGCATCGACTATGACTGACGATCGTGCTTCATTGAGGGGTATTATGGCAAGCTCCGTTCCGGCAATTTCGTAGCAAGTGAAATAGGCAAGTGGGCGAAGAATTTCAACTGCAGGTATATTCAACTGAAATCTCAATTTTCTTGCAGTATTTTTAACTATTAGTTATCTTAATTTCATTTTTCTTTCTCTATGATACATAACTTTGTCTATAAGTAGCGATTTAAACTGGAGGTTTTTATACTTATTAACTCCCCAGGTTTTCACAACGTCCCCCCCCACTTTGATACATGAACGATTTTTCACACATGTTATATTATTTATTTTTCGTTTGAGGTGATGGTGGACCGATGGTATTGCAGGGTGGTTGTAACTGCCAAATGTCTTTGTGTGTGTGTGTGTGTGTGTGTGTGTGTGTGTGTGTGTGTGTGTGTGTGTGTGTGTGTGTGTGTGTGTGTGTGTGTGTGTGTGTGTGTGTGTGTGTGTGTGTCTGTGTGTCTCTGTGTCTGTGTATGTCTGTCTGTCTGTGTGTCTGTGTGTCTG
>RDPX01000171.1:459175-471735 GCA_003991215.1 Morbakka virulenta
AGAGAGAGAGAGAGAGAGAGAGAGAGAGAGAGAGAGAGAGAGAGAGAGAGAGAGAGACTTAACTGCGCCAATGTCCTCTCTCATCTCTGTCGCTGGAGATATCATTCAAACTTGCGCATACGGCCCAGTCTCTCACAGAAGGATGACTTCGCTTTATATCAGATGCATCCTACTTTAATAAACTTGGAGGGCAAGGAAAATTCCAAAATAGTATTCAAGAAGAGTATATGGAATAAAAAGGAGTGAGTGTATTACACTGGGTTCGAGGTATTGCTTCTTGCTTCCAGCAATCTGTCTATCAACTAAGGCATAGAACTATGTTCTAAAAACATTCCAACTGAACACATATTGCTACTCCTGACACAAAAACATAGAATACTCCATCGTTCTTCAAATGAGTTGTTCCCAATCAAATGAGCATTGCTTTGGTGAAAACTGAAAGCCTTTGAAATTAATTCCATCAAAAAATAATATCGTCGGGATTCTTTGGGGCGAAAATGGCGGCTATAACGGAAGGTTTCTAGTATTAGCTGGCTTTTATTTGGATTTTATGAGTGAGATGGGTTATGGGTATATGTGTAGATATGTGCCTATGTGTGTAGATTATGCAAGGTTGATTGCCTCTCTTCCATTGGCTTTTAGACTTGGATTTTTTTCTTATTCTTATCGAGACTCCACGATAACATGTGTAAAACCTATCAAACAAGGAGAAAAAAGTGCTGAAAGATTTAAACAAGAAATGAGCTGAATCTTAAACTCAATGTGTACACCTCAAGAGTCCACCTTGAATTGTAATATAGAAGGTTAGAGAATGGGCCTATCCAGTTCAGCGCACGGATTATTACATCGCTAACTGTATCTCTATGGTTGTAGATTGAGAGCTTGATAATGGTAGCTAAAGGTACAGAGCAGTAAGTCAAACGAGTCCATTACAAAGTGAACAAACATGGAACCTTAGCGTTGAGGTAGTTTTTCTTATAAATACCTAAACTTTTCCTGCAGAATTCCAAGTTCTATAAACAAACAAACTTTTATCTCATCGGGTACTTTGTACTTTCAATTTGTTAAGCCATAAAAAGTTTATTTCCAGTGTAATTCTCTTTTTTTTATTTCTCTTCATTTTACCTTTTGTAACCTGATGCTCTCTCTCTCTTTCTCTTTCTTTCTCTCTCTTTCTCTTTCTTTCTCTCTTTCTCTCTCTTTCTCTCTCCTTCTCTCTCTTTCTCTTTCTTTCTCTTTCTTTCTCTCTGTCTCTGTCTCTCTCTCTCTCTCTCTCTCTCTCTCTCTTTCTTTCTCTCTCATGTGTTTATATAAATACATGTATATCATTGCATCGGTCATGAACGTCTCCTCTATTATTCTATTATTCTCTTTGTACCACTCTGGCTTTTTTTCACAGAAACACGTTTCGGTGGCAAAGAATAATTTTTTTCTCTTCTTTTTTTCGGTGATATCTTCTGGCTCGTTCTGATCCTCATAAAAACCTTCTTTGATTTAATTGTCTCATTAGTTGGAAAAGGGTTGCTATACAGTTGGCAGTCAAGGAAACTAATCTTAGAATACCTTAAAAAACTTCAAGTTATCTGAATAGTTTCTCGAGGAACGAGTTGTGCAGTACTTACTCCGTATAAAAACGCACGTGATTTATTTTTTATTAGAGTGGCGCATGATTAAAAGCAATAGAAAGAAAGGTTCCAGAGGAATCATAGTATATGACTGGAAAATAATCTTCACTCAGTAATTGTGATCTTCTCTTCTTTGTGTGTGACGCGACCAAAACCGAGAGAAGATCAATCAAGTCTAAAGGAGCAGTAAAAGTGGTGCAAGATGGATGAAAAAAGAGAATGGTTGCTACTTCTTATGTGTGAAGGGTGGACATGCCATCAAAGGTTATAGCTCCAAAAAGATGTGTAACAAAGACGGATGTGAAAAGAAGCACAATGTACTATTACACAGTGATGTTACTATTGCCAACACAACAACCTTTGAATAAGCAAATAAGTTATTGCCAGTCATCAGAGCCATGGTGTACTGCCCAACACGAAAAGCAACGACAAGGCAACTTGTTAATAGACACTGGAGTATAGCTGTTCATTATCCATAAGAAATTTCCAAAGAAATTGGGACTTCAGGGGAAAACAAGCCAAAAACCCCTATCTGTATTGGTCTGTGGTAAAACAAAGAAGCAGCCAACAAGGAAGGACATTTGAAATAAAGGGACAATGTGGGAACTCCGGAGGCAACAGGATCAATGCCATAGAACTCGAGCAAATTTGTCCTGACGTTGGATCCTCACATCTGCACGGCTTGGGGTACATGGAGCACCCAAGAGATAGGCAACTATCTGACAAAGCTGGACCCATCAGCATTCTACTGGAAGTAGACTCCTCCCACCTTCAAATCAACGAAACAATACTTGAACCCCCAAGAACTTCTGTGGTACTGAAAACTCCTCTTGGAAGAACGTTGTTTGGAATGGCAGGTGGAAAGGATAGAGACTACAATCAGACATTGATGGTATGCACTACTACCTCAGAAAAGCCTCTTCATTTCACTGCTTTCCGGTAGAAAGAAACATTTATTGTTTTTTCCGAACCTCGTGCAAGTAAGCCAATTTTTAAATTAGTAGAAGATTGTGTCGATGCTCAGATGTTCCCAAGAATCCTGCAGGAAGCTACAAGACCCTTATTAAATCGCAATGCCCTAAAAAGAGATCCACAAACATTACCAGACAATTACTTTCTTGCCCTTAAACGACTGGAGTCAAAGAAAACCCAGCGTTTAGAAGAGCCTAGAGTTGGCAGATGCACATATTGAACAGATTATGACTTATTTAAAACCAGGCTTTGCCTGTAAGCTAACCAAACATTCCCTCAAAAATTACGGAGGACCAAGAAACTACATACCCCATGACGCTGTTGTACGAAGAGACAAAGCTTCAACGCCCCTTAGGATAGTGTTTGACTCCTTGGCAAAGTTCACGGTAAGCAATTTGGAGTTCACTCACGATTTAGGGAAAACAAAATTGCAGGATACATGGGAATAACCAAGATGTTCAATCAGATAAAGTTGCCATTTACTGATCAACAAATCTACCAGTTTTGTTGGAGATGTATGGATTCAACAAAAGATCCAGGTGTCTTTGTGATGAAATTTGTTTCCTTTGGAAATAAACGAACTCGAACAATGGCATAGACGGTCCTAAGCACAGTCGCAAATGATCACAAGGACCAATACTTCTTCGCTGCAAAATCTATGAAAGGAAATACCTACACAAATGACAAATATAACTCCGTCTCTAACATAAAGGAAGCAGAAATGTTGACCGAGACGATAACTAACACTCCAGCAAGGAGAGAATTTCCCCTTAAAACTTGGCTCTCTAATGAAAAAATGCCTTCAAGTGATCCAAAAATAGATGAAACAAGAACCCCAAGATGCAATAGGGAAGTTAAAGGAAATGGAGAAGCAATAGGAAAGTATCCTGGGTAAGGTATGGGATCCAGATAAAGAACAGGTTACATTTAAGGTTAAGAAGACAAAGGAGGAGATACTCCCATATACTTATATCCTCAGTCAAAAAGCACATATTTTCGACCCCATTCCTCAGATGGGTGCGTTTATGATTCGCATCAATATTGGAATGCAAAGTTTGTGGTCAAAGGGACTAACATGGGATGATCCAATATGCAGACAAGATCAAATATAGTGGAATAAACTCTTTGAGAAAATTAGCCTTTTGGAAAATGTAAGCTTCGCTAGATTTTTAACCCCAAAGAATGTTGAAGCTAACACAACTCTTCACTTCTTTTACGATATTAGTGAGAAGGCCTTTTCTGTCTGTGCCTTTGTCAGACGGTAAGTCCAAGAAATTGGTGCCGGGTCAAGACTTGTTCCAACCATGACTAGAGTTCTTCTTTATAGAGGATGAGTATACCTCGCCTTGAGTTACAAGCTGCTGTTCTGGGGACCAGACTTGCCAACTTTTACTCTTCAATAAACACGGTTCAGTATAGCAGAGACTTTATATTGGAGTGACCGTACAATAACATTGTCATAGATTAAGAGCCAAGCCAGCTGTTTTAAACCCTTTGTGGCTGTTAGGGTTGGGGAAATCGGGTCAGGTTTAGATCCTTTACAATGGAAATACTGCTACAAAGAAGTAGATATAGCAGACCAGACATCAAGAAGAGTAAAAGTTTCGGACCTGTGTGAGAAATGGCAAGCTGGACCAGATGTCCTACTGGAACCCAGACAGAAATGACCAGAGGACAAAATACAAGTTGAGGAGACTTATGAAGGGAAGAAAAGGATCAAGATTTAATGCGCAGTAACTATAGCGATAGGTTTTCTCAATCTTCATTAGTATGCTGATTGAGAATGCTAAAGGAGTGCTTCCTAACCTGTTTCGCATAATAAACATGGATTTCAAGGCAAAGAAATCCAAGTCACAGGAAAAATGAAACGAGCTGGAAATTTCAGAGCAGTTTCTTATCACGATTTTTCAAACGTCCTTGGCAGACAAGGTGACAGGAGGAGAATTTAATGACTTAATTCCGTTCACTGACAAAACTGGAATCATAGAGTTGGTGGACGTATAACTGAAGCACCACTGTCATATGACCAGCGCCATTAAGTGCTGCTACAGTACGGAAGTCATATGACCTTTCTGTTGATGAAGAAATTCATAGACAAGTGCAACATGCGGGTGCAGAACGCGTTTTGGCAGAGTCAAGACTAAAATGTTGTATTATTCGTGGCAGGAACCAAGCCGAGAAAATTCGTTCCAGATGTCCTATTTGCTACCGACTTAAGGAATCAGCACTACAGCAACAGATGTCAAAATTCCCAAGCATTAGGTTAAAGCCCTTTACGCCATTAAGCAAAAATGGAGTTAATTATTTTGGACCAATTACTGTGAAAAGGGAGAAGCCGAATAGAGAAGCGATAAGGGGTTTTGTTTGCCTCAATATCCGTGCCATCCATCTGGAAGTGGTTTCTGATATGTCAGTGACTTCGTTTCTTCAAGCTTTAAGATGATTCATTTTAAGACGTGGTCAGCTGAGGATCCTGATTTTTCTGCAATGGATCCAATTTCGTGGGAGCCGAAAGGGAATTACGAGACATGGTTCCAGGATTCAACCAAGAAACTCGCAAAGAATTTTATGCTGATAACCAGATAAAATGCAGATTCAATACCACACAAGCACCGGATCATGGTGGAGTTTTTAAGTCAATGATAAAGTTGAGGGCAATGAGACCAGTCATTGATGAACATGTACTTTCATCAGAGGAATTAGGTACCTATTTTTGTGAGATTGAAAATTTGGTAAACTCTCGCCCATGTCTGCGTATTATAATGACGTTACGGACATTATTTCAAACCCTGTACTCCTCGGGAGAGCTAGTACAAATGAGTTCAAAGGACTGTATGATGCAGATGTAACCCAAAGCTATAGGTCAAAGCCAGATATTGTCTTGAGAAAGAAATTACTATCAGCTGGGAAGGTTTTTACCCCTATCCCTTTCCCAGAAACCACCTACACAACATACAGATGCGTTTTTTCTTTCTCATACTGGTTGTTTCTCTTAACATCTAATTTCTTATCCCATCTCTTCTTGTCACTCCCAGATATGGGCGTGTCACCCGCAATCTCAGCTCCTTCCTGTTGGGTTTTTTCAGTTCTGCTGTCAGAGATACTGTCTCCAGCTAATACAAGATTGCTGGTTTTAACAACCTTGTACACTCTCTTCTCTTGATTTCCATTGATATTTTTCTGTTACATATTATGATCATTATTATTTTAATTATTATTGTTGTTGTTGTTATATCATATTTTTATCCTTAAAGCACTGACAGTATTCCAAAGCCCAATATACTTTCCAAGGGGAGGGGCAAAACCTGTTATAAAGAATCCCTTAGGGTCATCCTCATTTAGTATTTAGATATTTTTTGCTGTTCCTGATAATGTTGTGTTGTGTAACATTGTGGTATTCAATGTACTACCTAGTTTTTCTAAACATTTACGACGTTCCTTCGTTTTGCTTCCAAGACCACCGACAATCACGGGTCAAACCATCACACTTCTCATAATTCAAATCCAATTGATTTCCCTTTTTCAAATCGTGGTATTTCTCCACTTTCTCTTTTTCCTTGTCACTAATCCTACTATCGTTAATGGATTACAATGTCAGTTCAAGTCCATTTTTCCCCTTTATTTGCAACGATGTTAGGTATCCTTGCCTCAGTTTAATTGTCACATTGAATATTCACATCCCTCAGTAGCTTTACGTCGTCGGTTTCCACTACACTCTCAGGGGGATCATTATAATTATTATAATCCAGGATTTGTACAGAGCGGAAACTTCAGTAATTTTTAGAAAGCTATGCACAATAATACAAAAAGTAAAAAAATGCAATAACACGGCTATTAATGTTGGTAATGTGGAAGAAGAAAATCAGAATAAAACGCTAAAAATGCCAGTAATTTGAAAATGTTAAAATTTCTAAAAAAATTGTCTTACAATTGATGAAAGAAAACAAACTTTTATTAGATAAAGTATACAGAAAGTGCCTCTTTAAAACACCAGTTACGAACACTTTTTTCATAATTTCGACTTCCTTGTGTTGTCACTCATGTCATAATACAATCGACAGTATAATCGCTTCCGGGGAAGCACTTTTTATCTAGATGAAGGGGGATAACCCCACACTTCTAAAAGCTTCACGAAAGATCATTATAACTCATTTTCACTATGACCCAGAAATGTTACCTCAGTTATCAGGTGTCAGGTGTGTATACGCGGTGGTAAAGAAAAAAAATTGATAACAGTTTCAGCTATAAAAAAATACTTTTTAGACATTGATTATTTATTTATTTTTTTGTTTCTATAATATTTAAACAGGATTAGAACCCAGTTAAAAATAAACTACTATCTTATTGGTCCTGTCATAATAAGTAGTTAATAAAAATTTAAAAGCTATAGTTTACAATAAAAACAAATGGATAAAGCAAATATAAATCAATAAATAATTTTAAATAAGAACTTAATAAAAATTATGATGTGCTATAATAACTAACCATTTTCTTTTCAAATTCATTAAAATTACTTTCACTTCAAATCTTATTATTATTATTTATTATTTCTATCTTTATAGAGGAGGATACAATTCTGTTGTTTACAATAAAAATATAATAAACATTGCTGTCAACATGTGTCCTCTAACATAGAGATAAGAGACATAGTTCATAGAGAGTTCATTGAAATTTTATGAACTAAAATGCTTCTGTTGTACTCTCAAGTCATATTTTGAGAATCTTCAGCAGTGTCCTTTGATTGCGTTTTCTCATAGTCGTCAGGTTTACTGCAAAAGAGTCATGGTGACTCTCGCATAATGCCTTGTTTAAACACTTCTTCATGGCCAAACAAGCGTGGTTATTAGTAAAATTGGACATACAGCTTTCGTTACAGATTTTCCTTTAAAAACCGACGATATTCGTTTTTCTCTTTTCTCGTTTTTCCCAGAATCGTCTTTTTTACATTTTAAGGGTGTCAAAAATTCAGTTGGGGCAAAAATTTGTGAGTGCCCCCCCCATTTTGTGTTACGCCGAAGCTCTTGGTAAGACATTGTTGTGATGGATGGAATTTATGTTTTGAAAATCCCCAATGATACAAAGAAAACAGCAGATCAATGGGCTTCTCAACACAATATTGGCTGCTCATTCCCTTACTATCGTTCCCAGGCTATCTCATTAATTGACGCTGCAAGGGTTTGAAATGGCAGCTGTGTTCCAACTGTGTTGAACTCCACTGTCGAAATAAGCTGAAATTTGTTGTCTGTTTTTGGAGTTGTTCAAGCCAACCAAGGTTTCAAGATAATAGCAAAATCACCTACAACTTAGTTTAATGACAGGATGCGGTTTTATTGGATCGAATATTAGAAACACGAAAAAGGATAGCAGGTTTCAATATCGTATTTATTCATTGATATGAAGAGTTATTAATTGCCCATGGTGTACATGTTTATTGATCACTTCTTATTGTGAATGTCCGAGTGATTTTAACAATCAAACAATCCGGAATAATTACTTGAGGACATCTGGTAAAAATGTCGCAAAGGAAGACGTTGAAGAAAGGAGCAAGGTAGGGGGAATTGGAGAGGTTTTCAGTAAAATTATATTTCATGTTTCTGAGATGTTTTTGTACTCTTGAGGTCACTTGCACAGTGAAACAACCAAATTAAAAGTGATTCTCAAGTACAATGACGTTGCCTTGTTTCCGTTGGCAGATTTCTGCAGAGTTTCTATTGCAACCAGGCTTTCCTTGGGCACAGATGACGGTTTGTTACTGTTGTAGCTCTGAGTAGAAATATTGAGCGTCTTTTGTAATCTAACTGATGTGTCGTTGTGATATGCCTACGGCAGCTTCAGCTTTCATTGAAGCTTAACTTTTTCGAAGGGATTGAGATTGGCTTGCCGACTAAGAAGATTTGACATCGCATTATAAAGAGCAAGTGGAAAGTCATAAAACCCTTGTGAAAGGATGACAAATATTTTATGTCATTAAGAGTTGCTCATCTGATTGTAGGAAAGTAGCTACCTGGTCGCGCTGTCAAAGTGAAAACGCGAGATGATCAAAGAATGTTTTTTTAAATGACTTGTGGTTTAACTTTTGCCGTATCTGGGATTTACTGGCTCATTTATTCCTTATATCTTGAACAGATGTAGCTAGAAAACATAAAACGGAAACTGTTTCAACAAATGAAGCAAAAACAATTTCGAATGGCGTAATTTAGTAAGTTAAAACTAAAAGAAGATTCCGTTTACTGTGTACCACCTAAAAACAAATTGAGAAAGTGAAATAATTGTAAAACTATGTAATTTTCTCGCCGCCTTAAAGATAATTGAAACACTGAGGTGTATTCAATTACATAGACTTGATTTTGAATTTAAATTTTTTAAAGTATTTTTTTGTAAGGGTCAAATACCAGATTTCATGAAGAACCCCCGGCGCGCCCCCTTGATGTTTTCAAATGGGTGTGTGCATGTAACAGATCATAATTTGTTTTCCTGTAATTGTAATGAAAATTCCATGATTTCGTTTGGCTTTCGTTTCTTCCTGTAAGACGATATTTTTTTTTCAACACAATTCAGCGGCAAAGTTTGGTCATGTGAGGATGTCTTTTCAAATTTTCACCATCATTATTTTTAATTTTGCGGTCTACAAAGAACAAAAGTTAACACGTGTACCCAAATGGCCATCTTTGAAGCTTCATTAAGATCAGACAACCATCGGCTAGTTCTTTTATAAATGACAACGAAGCCTTTGTCTATGAAAATGATAATAAGCTTTTACTTTGACCACCGATCCGACTTAACAATTATCGGCTTAAGTTTTATGTTCTGGATACTCAAAGTGTGTAAAAATTGTATTTTTCTCTTTTCCTGTCGTCAGGTGTAAACACTTTAATTGAAAACAGTTCAGAGTACAGTGGAAATAACCCATTTTTGTGTCTCTGTATTATAATACAGTGGTATGTTACAGATTATTTATCAAATGTTGTCAACAAGAAATTGTTGCAATAGTTTTGTTTTTCTGAGGGGCTGTTGTTGCAATTCAGGAAATTGTTAGAAGCCCTACAGAATCGTTCAAGTAACTAACAATTAAAATCTACAGTTTAGTTAACAATAAAGTATTTCCTTATATTTTTTTGACTACTCCTGATGTTGAAACCATGGGATATGGAACCATACTTCCCCTCCTTGGCAAATTATATGCCCCAAGTAATTTTTTCAAAAAGATACAAGCTGTGACATTTAATTTTCCAGGTGTATTTTTGATCAGACCAAGTATTTGTTATCGCAACGAAAATATGTTAAAAAGCAAAATTAAAAGATTAAGTAGGTTATTGCTTTAACTGCTTAGAACCACACAAGGGATAATGTAATTAGGTTTATAGAACTGTGAACATATGACAGAAAAAACAAGTTTAAGCCAAGAGAGGAATTAACCTTCAACTTAAAAACATTCAAATCATATGAAGTAAGAAAACACTCAGATCTTGCAGTCCAAGGGGAAAAATGAAAATCATATTTCATTAAATCATATTACATTAAATCATATTACATTAAATCATATTTCAGCGATGAACAACAAATGCATGAGAATGAAGACATTGAGAGAAACAAGTCACACAAGATGGAACAAACTGCATCAGTGAGACAAATGTTGAAGTAACAAGAAGGTTTGCTCCTATCAGGTTACAAACACAGCTCAGAGTTCAATCAAGAGCATCAAAGTGAGTTGACAGAGTACCCATCCACATATGGTAACAGTACTCCATGCAAGGGCAGATGGCCACTTTATAGAGATGCAGAATGGCATCAGGCTTGAGGCTATCTGTAGAATGATACAAAAATACATCCTTTTCAGAACCAGAGTTGCCATTTGATTAAATATAAGAAAGATCCAGAAAAAAATAAACAAACCAAGCAAGGGTTAGCATTGGAAGGATATTCCATGAATATTGGGTATAGGTAAGGGCTCAGCTTTCCATCAAGTGATATCAGTTCCAACTTTGCCAATCATTTCCTTCCCCACTCTCTGAGACCTTAAAGGTCAGATTCTTGAGCTTCCACAAGTTTGACTTGTTCTTGCTAAGTTGCCTTGTGTTCAATGCCAGGGTACAGGGTAGTGTTATCACCAGAGGTTGATAAACTAAAGCAAATTACCAGGAAAATCAGTGATGTAAAGAAAAAAGAGAAATGGACCAAGAATAAAACCTTGAGGAATACCAACATTAGTGGAATACTCGTCAGAAGTAATTCCATCTAATGTGACAAATTTGTAATGTCAGAGACAGAACTGAAGGATTCCAAAGACCCTTTCACAAATGCCATAACCTGAGAGCTTATGAAGCAAGCCAGCCTGTTACACCTTCCAATGCATTAAAAATATCAAGTGGTATAGCTCATCCTTCACCAGGCTTATCCATAAATTCATAGATACAATCTGATTAAAGTAAAAAAGTAACCAGTGAAGCAAGATCCTCTAAACTCATACTAAACATGGATAAAGAGAGCTAAGTTCTGCAAGAATTCTACCAGGTGATTGTTGATAATTCATTCAAAGACCCTACTAATTACAGAAAAAAGGTTAAAAAGCTTGGACAGCAAGGAAGATAGCTCAGAAGCACACTTTTTCAAAACAACAACAAGAATCAAATCTGGACCATTAGGTTCAAATTGATCAATACCGAAATAATATTTAATAATAACTAACCTTTGATGTATGACGACAAGAGTACAAAATCTGATCAATTTGCAGAGGAAATTCCAGCAAAGAAACAGTAGTGTTGTTGAGGGAGGAATTGGTGGAAAACAAAACAGCAAAAAGACCAGTATTTTCTCTGGAAGGCAGAAAAAATTGGATACAACAAAGGGCAAAGGAATAATCAACTTGCCAGAATTCCAAACACTCTTGTAAATCCTCCAGAATAAACCTCTCTTAACTTCCAAGTCTGAGGTTTGACTTTGTAACTGCAACTAGGTACAAATGTTTCAATACCAACTTCGGTTGTACCCATTCTGTGAATTCATTTACAGCATCAGAAGCTGATTATGAGATTTTGTGAAGGTGACCATGAGGAAGACCTTGGAAAATGTGGCTTGATGGGGTAAAAACAGACATGAAAATTCTTAACATCACAGAGGACCTCACATCAGATCAAGACGGCTGGAGTAAGGTTTTTGCCCAAAACCCTTGTAACCAGGAGCAATGGACATTAAAGGGATAAGTAAGTAAGTAGCACCAGAAGCTGATTTGTTAAAGGCTGAATTCCATGGAATATCACTAAGGAACTGCTAAAATCCATCCCAGTCAGTGATATGACCTGAAACAAAGTTTGAAAGAGTTACCTTAGTCACAACAGTGACAACAACATCATCATAAGATTCAAAAAGAGATAAAGATGAAATTGCTCATGCACAGAAATCAAAGAGAGATCTAAAAGAGAAGGTTCTACAGAGTCTGAATCAGAATATCATTTGAAAAATCAACAGGCTATACCAGATTGTGAACAGGAGTGACGTTTTAACTTCACTAGGTTTGTCAGTCCTGTTAAAGTGACTCAACCAGGAAATGTGATGAGCATAAGAGTCATCAAAGACGTAAATGTTAGCATTGTGATGCTTGTCTTATGCCTTTTCAATAACTTTCTAACTTTCAATAAGTTTCTTGTATTGTATTCATCAGGCAACTGAAAATTCTTCCTGATGAGTATAGTGAAAGAAATGTCTTGAAGTGACAGCACACTGTAGCTCTTTTTCTTGTGCTTGTGTAGTTATTATCATGCACTGTATTTTCATCAAATACATGGAACACTCTATGTGATTGTTGTTTTGCGCATAAGACACGAGGCTAACCCTAAGTACGATATAAAAAAAAGGATAATGAGAGTGATATTGACTCATTCTTCACAATTGTACATGTGGGTGCTCACAGACATTCAATAATAAATAAAGAATAATAATAATAATCATCATCATCATCATCATCAT
>RDPX01000171.1:558666-575156 GCA_003991215.1 Morbakka virulenta
ACTTCCAATCTCGTTTTCTTTCTCATTTGATTTCAGAAAATTCTGGATTTAATCCTCCTTTGAATGTTGTGTTTGAAACGAGGCTAGAAAATAATGTTGCCTGCAGGTTTTTTCCACATGGATATTTATTTCTTCTGATTCTTTACAAAAATCAAACTTTTTGATACAAGTTATTCATTTTCAAAGCATCTTCAGTCATGTTCCAGAAAGATCAGTTAGCTTTACTAAAGCAGTTTGTTGAAGTTGTTACATTAAAGCCCGAGGTTTTGCATGCTGACGAACTCAAATTTTTTCGAGACTGGTTGTTAAGGTGGGTGTGACGATTATTGAATTAAATAATGTCTTATTCCTCCTCATTGAATTCGATGATTGTTGCCTCCGGTAAATTGTTACCGAGTTACACTAAAAGTATGATTGTATTATGTCTAAAGAATTACTAAAACAATGAGAGATAAACTGTTTAACATAAAGATAGTCGCGTTTTTTTACCATACTTCAGCTGAATAGCATAACAAAGATGAGGTGACACTAAGACCTAAGAGTTTTGAAAAGGTGTCTTTTATGTACATAGAAGTTACCCTCAATAGGGCCCGAGTACCACTCGTTTTTAGCCAGCTACAGCTGACTGAAAAAGAGAAGGGGTGAAAGTAGATTTGATGTGCAAATGAGCTTGTGTGGGTAAATTAGTTGCTAAGCGTCTTAAAAAAACCCCAAGAAGTTCTAAAAACGGCTAGAAAAGAAAAAGGCAACTTTATTTGTACTATATTGGAACGAATATACTGGGATATTATGGTATGTAGAGGAGGAATATAATTTTGTTATGCGCGCTGTTGCTTAGGTCAGCTTCGTTGCTTAAGTGGAGAATCAGCGTTTTTTTTATTTGGACTGTTAATTGTTTTGTTTACATTTAACAGCATAATGTTTATTTTTACTATAAAGTTAAGTAATCGGAGTTTTTGTTGCAATACTATATATATTAGTTATAGGAATTTTTATTTGCCATTGAACTAAGAACTGATTCCCGTTCATAACACCACTCTCAAGTTCATCTTCGTAATGATTCCAATCCCTTCTCCTAACCTTTTATTAGTAAGGAAATCGTAGAAAAATGAAAAATATGTGTGCAGCTAACTGGTTGGATAGGAAAACAGCATATTTTTGCCTTCTCTAATGACATTTTTATATATTTGGCATTAAAATATGTTTGAAAGTACATAACTGTCAGTTTCACGCTGTAAAATTTAACATTTGACAGTCGCATCAGCGTTATGTACTTTTAAACATATTTTAATGCCAAATATATAACTTTGCTCTTTGAATCTTTGTATTGAGCACTGTCTTTGGCATTGTTGAATTAAGGTATTTCATGATATTTTTAATTAGTCTACTACAAATGGGTAATGTTGGTTTTAATAGCATTGGCTTAAGACTTTATTGTGCATGTGTCATTGTATACAAGTTTTTTGAAGAGTAAACAAATGGGTCAGGTCTGATCTAAATCACCATAAAAAGTCAGTTGGCAAGAAGTACAATTTTTGTATCTGCAGCATTAATATTAGTAATATTAGTATTATATTAGTATTAGGACATAAGAGAGCTTAAAATATCTGAAGAATGGGCCATGAATAGAGCCAAATGGAAGAGAATCATTGGGGAGATCTAACACCATTCAATTGGAGACCTGGTCTAAAACGAATTGATGATGATGATGATAATGATGATGATGATGCATTAAAGTATGATCTTAATCAATTCTGGGAGTGTAAAAGGGAATGTTGGGGTGAGTAAGACAGAAATAAGGAGGATAGAAGTAGAAGAAAAGCATAAAAGGATAAAAAGAACAACCTTTTTATAAGATGGTAAGGTAAGGTAAGTTTTTTTCTAATATGAACTTGCATGTGTCATTTTGGATTAGATTACTGAAATGCTACGTATGGGCGGTTTTATTACATGGATAAGCACAATTTGAAATGAGGAAAGGGGTTGAAGTTCAGAGTGTTTTCCTTCATCATATCATTTGAATGTTTTTAACTGTAAGGTTAACTCATTGCTTGAGTTAACCTTGTTTCATTTCTTTATTTTTTTTCTTTCTTATTTCTGTCATATCTTCACGGCTCCTTACACCTAGTGGCATTATGCCTTGAATGGTTCTTAGCCATTTAAAACATTGCCCTCACATATTAATGAATATAAGTGACTCACTTCAGTTATTTCTATACTTAAAAATAGCCTTGGTGCAACTCTTCCAGAAAAGCCAGAGGCACAAGAAGAAGCAAGTGATGCAGGAGCTTCAACTAAAGCGGAAGAAGAAGAACCAGAAAAGATGGTGAGCCATGATTTTTACAAAGTATTTATGAAAAAAATGTAGGCTTCAATTCTCCATAAACTGTTGTCTATCTGAGTTTGGGGGACCCAAATGGATTGCAATTAATAACAATGATAATGATAATAATAATACTATCTCTAACCCTGAATCTGCAGTGATGCCCACACAATGAAAAGAAACTAGAGTTAGATGGTCTGCAGAGGATTATAACAATGTTATAAGAATTTTACATTGCTCCAAAGAACCCTATGAGAAACTTGACTGAACAAACCTACTCAGGATGGAGAAAAATAGTAGGAAAAGAAATAATGCAAAACATCGATGCTAATAAACTTGCTAATGTACGTCAAGATATTTTTAGAAATAAGAGGTTGAATGCTGCACAAATTGATCTAATACGGGATGAAATTCAAAATGAAACTACTAAAAAACCTGAGATTGATATTGGACATGAAAATTAAGAACCTGAAGTTGAACTTGTAAATTTAACACCTGAACAGATTGAAAATAGAGTATGTGCCGTGAGAGAAGGAGCTGGTGAAGAAATAGATAGAAATGTATACATGGTTGTGGTTGTTGATAATTTTGTTGAAAGTAATAAAGAAAAGATACAAGCTGCCCCTGAAGACACAATATATGCAAACTTGCAATTATTGAACAGACCAAGATGGAAAAGAGGGACACTGCCTTATCTAACATTCTTTTCAGAAACAACTCAAAAAGTGACTTCTTCTTCTTCTTGTTTCATCCAGTGCCAGAAGGTACTGCTTTGTTCGTTCATTTTCATTTTCATGTCTCGGCTACAGTGTTTCTGCCCAGTAGTGGGGACATGATATTGCTGATAGTGTGGGCTCCTCTAAGTCAGCAAAGTTGCAATTTGGGGCATCTGGACATTGCAAGAGGTGGTCCATAGTCTGTGTGGCTTTACAGCTGCAGGTATCAGATGTTGATAATCCCATTCTTTTCAAGACTGATTGGCATCTACCAGAACCAGTATGTAGCCGGTTTAGACTGTGCCACATTGGCCAGCCAAAATCGTGGCCAGTAGCAAGTTGTTCTTTAGGAACTACACCTCTGCTCTCAAAGGCTGTTGAGTTTGGTGATTCATCCCATAGTGCCTTCCACATGGTTTGTCTTTGAGATTTAGAAGATGAGATATTTTCATCTGGTATAGACAGGAAGCTATGTCTTGATTTCAGTCAAGTTAGAGGTGTACCATGGTTATGCAATGGGTGATGTTCATCGGTGATTTGTATTAATCGTTCCCAATTAGAGGCAGATGTCCTTCTCACATGTGGTGGGGCTATGCCTTACAGAGGATACAGAGTTTGGACTGGTGTAGATCGTATTGTCCCTGTAATTGTTCTACAAGTGTTATTGAGTGAAATATCCACTTGCTTAGCATGTGTTGACCTTCCCCAGGTGTAGCATGCATGCAAGGTAAGAGCAGTGGTGTGTAGTGTTCATGGGTTGGCTCCCCACTTGGAGGTTGCCAACTTGCACAACAGATAATTCCTTGTGGCATTCTTTGCCTTAACATTAGAGCAGTGTGATTTGAAAGAGAGTGTTCGATCCAGAGTAATGCCCAAATACTTTGGATGTGGATGGTGCTCCAGTAGTTGTTGTTTCCATGAAATATTGAGAGTTTGTTTTGCCTCTTGATTTTTCAGGTGAAAAGCACAAACTTGGGTTTTAGCTGGGTTTGGCTTCAAGTCGTTGGACTCGTAATAAGCAGTAAGCTGGTTCAGGGCATTCTTGAGGGTGTTTTCAATCTTACTGAAGAACCACTGTTGAGTTGTTATACAGGTGTCATCTCCATAGATGAAACACCTGCATTCACTTGTTAATGGTAAATCATTTGTGTAGATGTTAAAGAGAAGAGTTGATAAAACACTTCCTTATGGTAGGCCATTGGATTGTATGTGCCATCTGCTTCTCTGACCATTAAGTTCAACAAAGAACCATCTATTTTCTAGCATACTTCGTACTGTATGACACAGGTCCACATCATTTGTGATGGTCCAAATTTTGTGTATGAGCCATTGATGTTGTACAGTGTCATATGGAGCTGTTAAATCAACAAATGTTGCTCCAGTAATGAGTTTTTCTTAGTAACCATCTTCAATATGCTGCATCAAGTTTGTGAGTTGTGTTGAGCACAAATGTCCTGGGCGAAAGTTGGTCTCTTCTGGGATGAGTTTCTCATCAATGGTGGTGCTAATCCTTCCAAGTATCATACATTGAAATAGTTTGTATGTAATATGTAGTAGGGAGATTGGTCTAAAGCTCTTGGAGTTGTCTGGATCTTTTCCCGGTTTGAGGACAGCAATGATTTTTTACCACTTCCATTGTTGAGGGATTCTCTTGCAGGTCACATCGTCTTGGAATAGGTCCACTAGCCACTCTTTAGTAGTGGGGTCTATATGCTGCAAAAACTCTGCAAGAATGCCATCAGTGCCCACTGCTTTGCCATTCTTCAGTAATTTCAGAGCCTTCTCCAGTTCATCCAAATTGAATGGTTTGGTGAGAGCTCCATCTGAGTTGGTGGTATTGGATGGGGTTTTGTATCTCTGATAATCCCCTGCTGGTCATCTGTGTGCGGGTTTCCCATTCAGTAAAAGTTGACTGGTGATCTGGTTGGCTGTTACAGTGGATGTTGGTTTTACTGTGGTGGTGTCATTCCCAATCCTCTTGATGGTAGTCCAGGCTTTTTTGCTGTTATGAGTCAGATTCATTGATTCTATCATGCATTGCCAGCTTTCTCTGCATTGTTCTGCTATGCTTTCAAGTAGTTCCTCTCCTAGACTGATGTTTATATCTGAGAAAGTATCTTGCTGGTATGAAGACTTGTATGTGTTAAACAAGTCGGACAATTCTCCTGACATACCTGGTATATATTCAGTCCGACATCCTCAGGGGATCATTTTTTGTGCAGACTTTTTAACTATATCAACAAAGGTGGTGTAGTTCTCTAGTGTAGGTGGAATATCGGAGAGTTGCATGTCCACTTGCTTGGCAAAACTGGGCCAATCTGCATTTGTTAGATTGAAGCGTCTGTGGAATGGAGTGTGTTGTACTTTAATTGGGGCACTGATGGATAGAGCAATAGGTTGATGTTGACTGTGGGGCATTGGTTCAAGAACTTCCTTTGTGCACATAGGGCTGATATTACGACTGATAATCCCTATGTCTAGGTTATAACCTCTTTTCCAGCGAGAGTTGTTAAATAAAAATGGTTGTTTCTGATCATGAACAAGTTTTAGTCCCTTGTCCTCTGACCATGCCTCTACCGCAGTGACATCACTGTTGGTCTCTCCATAACCCCATAATGTGTGATGTGAATTAAAGTCACAGATAGTTAGGTGGTACTTCCGTTTACAGTTTGCCAAAGCTCTTTGAGGTGGAAGCAGCTGTTGGGTAGTTTGTAGACCGATGTGATTGCCAGATCTTTCAGGCACACAGTAATTGTTTCAATGTCATTATCAATGCTGTTGGTATACGTTTGCTCAATGGGTAAGGAGGGTTTGGTAAATACTACATTTCCATATTGTTTATGTCGGATTTCTGNCTCTACCGCAGTGACATCACTGTTGGTCTCTCCATAACCCCATAATGTGTGATGTGAATTAAAGTCACAGATAGTTAGGTGGTACTTCCGTTTACAGTTTGCCAAAGCTCTTTGAGGTGGAAGCAGCTGTTGGGTAGTTTGTAGACCGATGTGATTGCCAGATCTTTCAGGCACACAGTAATTGTTTCAATGTCATTATCAATGCTGTTGGTATACGTTTGCTCAATGGGTAAGGAGGGTTTGGTAAATACTACATTCCCATATTGTTTATGTCGGATTTCTGCAACCAGATTTTTCCCAGTTAAATAGGGTTGCTTACTGTTTTTGTCTCCAATGTGTCTCTTGTATGCAAACAGTATCATGATTTGCCGATATTTGGGCCAGTATTTCAGCTTTCCGGTCAGAAAATCTTTTGATGTTAAAGGAGAGTATGGAGCACGCCAGTTTTGAAAAGAACCCATAGTTTTGATGATGTGCTGTTGCTGGGAGAGTAGTCATAATGTTGAAATATATCGCTGAATTGAGCATGTAGCTGTAGTTTGAGTGGTTGACACAATCAGCAAGCTGTTCAGCTTTGCGGAGGACACTGTAAGCAGGTTTGTGTTCTTCAAGGCACTGGTGAAACATGAATAAATGCCAAAGCCCACTGCTCTCGATCAGCCATTGCGGTTATCAATTCAGATCCTGTCAAACTGGTTTCGTCTTCAATGATTGACTTCAGTGTGACATAAGGGCAGCCAACTCTTCTTTTGGCATTTGAAGACCAAAGTAGAAATTTTCCTTCTGGTTCATCATGGCAACTAATATACCATGCAAGTGAAAGTTACTGTTAAGCTTTGTGGCATTATTCTAAGCAAGATAGTTAATGAAATCCAGAAGAATTTAACCTCCATCAACAATCAAATATATTCAACAGCAAAAGATGCCACCCAAAAAATAGGGACTGAAATAAAAAAGAATGAACCTGAGACAAGTTAATAAGGAACCAAAATGAAAATAAAGAAGGAAATAGTCTCTTTTGACAGATACATCAATCCTTGATGAATTAATAAAAGGAACAGATGTGAAAACTAGGAAAAGCAGGAAAGTTAAAAGGAAATACCATATCATTGATTAAGTCTCTTCTAGATATGACCAAAGAAGTAACCAAACAAAAAAATACAAGTGAAAGCACAGGGATTGAGAAGATCTGATAAACGAAATAAGTTTAATGGACAGAAAAAGATCTTTAAAACTGATGCAAAAAAGTTCTGCAGGAAAATTGGAAAGAGTAAGTTTGAGGTAAAGGAGGCACCTGAGAATGAAGACATGAAGCAGTTTTGGAATGAATATTGAAGTAAGGAAAAAAACTACAACCAGGAAGCTACTTGAGTAGGCAGAGAGGAGGAAAGGATGAGTGAGGCCGAGAGCAACAGTGGAAACCTATTATGATTGTGGAATTGTGCCTGGCCCTAATGAAATCACAGAAATGGAAATCCCCAGGATAAGATAAGATTCCAAATTTCTGGCTGAACTAAGTGAAATACATAAACACCTAAATGGCAACTTTAAATGAAATCATCACCACAACAGAAGCCTCAACAGATTGGCTAATATAAGGCAGCACATATCTTCTCTCCTAAGAACATTAAAAACTATTGTCCTATTACATGGTTGGCCTCCCAAAGATTCCCTCCCAGGACTGCTAATCAGCCCCAACTGGTGCATTGAAATCACTGAGAACAACAAGTTTGCCCTCCTTTGGCACAGCTTCAATGATAGTCTCTTGGTCTTCATAAAACTTGTCTTTGATTTCCTCTGAGTTTGACATCATAGGAGGATGAGCACTGATAAGTGTGGCATGGCATTTTCATTTTAAAGGTAGTTGCAGGGTCATTAAATCCTTTGGCAAACTGGTAAGCTTGCTGACCAGATAGATCTGATGGCAAAATCTACTCCTGCTTCACTGCATTCTTCATTCTCACTGCCACACCAGAAAAAAGTATAACTTGCTTTGGCTTTGGTCAGCTGACCTTCATTCAGGAACCTAGTCTCACTGAGAGCTGCAATGTTGATGTTGTACATGTCAAGCTCTCTCACAACAAGTGCTGTCCACCTCTCAGGTCTGTCTGCTTTGGCACTATCAAAGAATGTTTGTATATTTCAACTGCTTGATGGAATCCCCACCTGCTCTGGTAAGGAGGTCAGAGTAGGATGAAGCAGGCTATTTTTAGAACACCTTTTTCTATCCCCTTCCTGGTTCAGTGAGCAGCACATGGAAACAATAGATCACCTTGTGTCTGGATGTCTGGTACTTGCTCTGAATGAGTATGTCAAGTGCCATGACCATGTTGGGCAGTATCTCCACTGGGGTATATACAAACATGTTGCTATTAAAACAACCCCAACTGGTATGAACACCATCCACTACCAATCATGGAAGGAGAAAATGCTACTATTCTGTGAGACTTCCAAATCAACACTGATCAGACGATTGAAGGTAACTGCCCTGACATTATACTTAGAGATAGGAAAACAAAATGAGCACTTTAATTGACATGAGTATGCCAAGTGCTAAAAACATCTGAGTTAAGGAATTCGAAAAGTTAAGCAAGTGTAAAGACCTAGAGAATAGAAATTCAAAAAATGTGGAATGTCAAAGCTAGAACCGTTCCAGTCATGGTTGAGACACTGGGGATGATTAAGAAAGGGATGCAAAAACATATAGGGAAAATACCTGGGGAGCATAATGTACAAGAGCTCCAGAAAATTGTACTCACAGGCACTGTTCTTATTCTTCACAAAGCATGCACAAATTGATACTGTAAAAGTCTTAAACCTTTCTGTTTTTTTACAAACTTTTTGTACTTTTGATAGTTTTTATTAATATGACAACCTTTTTTAATATTTGTACCAATGATGTTTATGGTTACTTGTCATAATTATTTTTAAGGTTGATTGTACTATGAGATCCAAGAATATGTTATAAACTTGGTTCAGTAGCTACAGAAATAAGCTTTAGCCACAAATGACATTATGGTTTTTAGTTGAACAACAGTGGAAAAGAAGTAAAATAGTGGAAAGTGTTTGACAATCAAGTGTTCAGAATTTGTAGAGGCAGACTAGTCATAGTGGTGCTCATTTGATCTGCTAAGAATATTTTGTTGTTGGGTGGTTTAAAATAACAGACTATATTTTTGTGTTTTCAAGAAAAAAATTGTTGCTTTTGGAATTCTACACCCATCCCAGCTTACTGTGCAGCATTTCACAGTCAGTAAATAAGTGTTGAATAAGTGACTGAAAAATGGGCAGATTGCTTAAGCAAATGAAGTAATCAGATCGCTTTGTTTAAAATAATTGCTGTGACAACTTGAACAGGAATATTTGAGTGTGAATTCCCATCAACATTGGACATTTAACATAACTGGAGTTTGGTAAACCAATATGTTACTATTATCTCTTGACAATGTCAGCTTGTATGCAAAATGTTATCCAAGCCCACTCTGCTCACTATTGTGTATTGTTAAAGATAACAAGCAGAATCAAAACTCTTGATCAAAGAATTTTGCCAATAATACAAATGTCTGTGACCAATTTCTAATGCCAGAAACACAAAATCCTATAACAAATGACCTGAAAACTGCTGTTTTAAACATTCTATGTTTAAATCATAGATTATTTTGCACCAAACTACATTTATGTAAGTTAAGTATACTTTTAACCCTTCATAAATTAGCAGGCTCAATGCAACAGAAAATTAGAAGAAGAAACCAAAGTCACCAGTACAAGCAATAACAAAACTGAAAGAAAACCACTCACCGTCCAGTACTGTGACATGTTAACAGAAACATTGGTAAGATTAAGACCGCCTGTGTGATTGTAATGACATGGAAAATGTTGAAATCAGTACTTCTAAAGCCTGCTGTTGAGAAACTAATGAAAAGTGGGGTTGTCTACTAATTCACATGGCCATGCTGCTCAGTATGGTTTGTTGTTCAGACTGGTCAGCATATGCAAACCTGCTGCAAGGAGCACATACAGATAGCAGGTACCATGAAATCTCACCTCACTCTGTAAGACCCGCACCGAAGAACATTTTGAAATTCTTCAATTGTCAATCATGAGAAGAATTTTTACTAACCCTGAAAGCATTGCACATTCTCAAGCACAATCCATCCATTGACACCAAGGATGAATACAGGAGTTGAGAACAAATCAGCTGGAATCAGTTTGATGCCTGAACTCTTAATCATTCTATAGTTCTAGTTTGTAGTTGCTTTATTGGCCTCAGTACATTATCTCATTTTAATTCCAAAACATAAAGTAGTTTTTTATTGTTTTCAAATGTTATTTCCTGAGTATGTGTTTGTAACATGAAGTATATTGCAACAAGTTGTTTGCCCCATTCATTCACAATTACAAGAATGTTTTTGCTAGTAGCTTACATGCTGTCATTGATATTTTTTTTCAGTGGTAGCTTTTGCTTATTACAGGAGAGTGATATTTAGTGTCTTAAAATTATATAGGGGAGAGCATAATAAGTGTTTATGAAAAGTTTGATCTGTCATGCCTCACCAACCAGAGTATGAAGTACAAATTCTCACCAGCATTTAGAAACAAGTTTTACTTTCTTGGATAAAAAGGAGAAATATTGACAGCCACCTTCAAAAACGTAATGGAATAAACTGCACAGGAAGCATGGATTATTGAAGAAACAGAGAGAAGTGTTGAGCAAAGGACAAAAATCATGAGCATATTTGTAGAAATGATGTTTGCAAGGAATGCTGGGGTGGTTTTTTAGCAGAATGCCAAGAGGCAGACAGAGAAGAAGGCCAAGGAGCAAGAAACCTGCCCTTTTAGAGAAGACTAGGAAAAACAGAATAAGTGAGAAGAAAAAGCAACATGAAGATTATATATAAGAGCTCTGAGTCTTTAAAGGGTGATAATAGTTCAAGTGGGGTTAGGTCAGGATGCAGTGACAATGAGAGTAACATTTTAAGGAAGTAGTGGACAACCCAGAACAAGAAAAACCTCTTAACATAAGAAGAAAAACTAGGTGTGGATGCTAGTGACATCATGCCTTAGAAAATGAAGGAAACCATATAGAGAATGAAGATTGACAATGCATCTGGGGAAGATGGAGCATAAATTCTGAAGGCATTTAAGAAAAAACTATGAAAGATTGTTTAATAGGTGAGTTGGTTAGGCATAACAGAGATTATTTTTCAAATCTGCCTGTGGGCAATTTGGAACTGTGGCCTTTTGTAATTAAACCTGTACCATTAGGTTTGGCAAGAACTTTATGATGATGACGGTTATAATAATAGAAATAGGGTGTTGGATATTATGGTAATAATGATTGCAATACTAATGCTGCTGCTGATAATAATGAAGACATTGTTGATGCTACTGGTGGTGGTAATAATGATGATGGTGGTAATGATAATGCTGGTTGTGATAATGAAGACATTGTTGGTGCTCATGATGGTGATGGTGGTAGTGATGATGATGATAATAGTAATGGAGATGCTAATTATGATGATTACTCATATCATGATGATGCAATTAAGGTTATGGACAGTAAGATTTGGGTAAAATTGAAAAAATAAATATTTAAATAATAAAATTATTTCATGTAATCATTTATTTTATCATACAGTTTATAAGTAATGGCTCCTACATGCTACACAATTCAAAATATATTTCATACTTAAATGTTACATTTCACCTTCAGTCAGAGCCTGCTCCTACCCCTGCTCCTGCACCAGAGGAGCCAGAGTCAGAAGAAAGTGAAGAAAGTGATCTTGGTAAGAAGAGCATGACCATTTTTTAAATTAAATTTTGAAATAACAAAAGTTAATGAAATAACAAATAGAATATTAACTGCTTAAGTTTGGTAAAGCTAGATGGCCACTGTAATGTTTTTGATTGCCCTATCTGGCTTAAAAGTAGGATAGTAATTTGGGTAATAAATGTATGCAGACCCTGAATAGTTGAAAGTTTGAGTTGTGATGTTAAAGAAAGGTGTTACATTTTTTGTGGGGCATATGTATATATATATATATAAGATATGATAAGTTGGAAATATATATATATATATATATATCTGTGTGCGTATCTTCTCTTTCCTCTCTCTCTCTCTCTCTCTCTCTCTCTCTCTCTCTCTCTCTCTCTCTCTCCCTCTCTCTCTGTCTCCCTCTCTGTCTCTGTCTCTTTTGAGCAACTGCTTTTTCTGTAAGTACAATGTAATTATCTCTACATATACTCGACAAGAAGAAAAGTAATATATTACTTTTGAACTTGATATAGATGTTGTACACTGGACATTGTCTCAACAGAAACAATATTTGTTTGCTGTAAAACTGTTCTTGACATTTTATCTTGTGGGCTTTTAATATAATGATCAATTAAATAATTTTTTCTTTCAAGTTGATTTTTAGACAATTGGAATTTATTTTAGTGTATGTTTTAATTCAATCACTCACAAAACATTTCTCTGGTTTTAAAGTATGTATATAAACTTGTACAAGAAAAATATCTTTATACTTTCTATGTTTTCTTTTGATCATTTGATGACTTTTATGTGTTTTTTGTTGAAAATTTTTGGTTCAAAACTTTTTTGGTAGACTTCAATTTCTTGTGCTACTTATTCCTGTCATAAAATAAGTCATCACTTTGGATGCTTGCAACTCTTGCTTCTGCAGCCAGGCCTGACATAAATTTGAGGTGTTGTTACCAGACATGTTTGGTAGCATTCCCAGAAAAAAATTCTTGAGAATTTTTAAAAATTGCATGAAGGCCATTAATATATGCTCTAATTAGTTTAATTTGGTTAATATTTTCTTTTTTAAATTTTTTCAGGGTGTCAATAACATCACCAACTGAGACAAATATTCTTTGAATCTGTACAAAATTCAAAGTATTCTTGCAGATATTGATTTAATTTCATGTAGTAACATAGGTTATCAATATTATGAAGTGCTTGATATTATATGCTCCTTATTTGTAGAAATTGATAATGATGGAGTCATTGAAGCAGACGAGGACAATGAACCGCATCCTTATGGAGATGAAACTATTGAGGTAATGTTGCAGTTTTTTAAAAAGAAATGTCATCTTTGACATTCTTATGGAAAATGCGTAAAGTGAGACAGGCACAGAGAGATTGATAATAGATAATTAGTTTGTATGTTTAGTTGATTCATTAATTCATTGTGTAAAATTTTTGAAAGCAACATATCAACAATTGGTTTCCAAGAGATGAAGTTAGAGCAGAAAAATTGTATGAAACATTGTATTAACAGCGGTGGTGTATCATGTGTACTGGATTATAAGGAACTGAATGTTGACTGCAGAAAATCAATCTTTTTTGCAAGTGAAGAAGAAACTTTTGTATATGCACAAGTCTTTCAGTAACTGTTTTTGTTCAGTAATTTCTTTTATTAGGCTCTTTTTAAATGTAATAAAAAAGTATTGATTCTCTCTTATTTACATGTTAAACACAAGTCTTGGCATCTCGAAAGTGAAGCTGTGTGGGCTATCTATCTATCTATCTATCTATCTATCTATCTATCTATCTATCTATCTATCTATCTATCTACCTGACTATCTGACTATCTATCTATCTATCTATCTATCTATCTATCTATCTATCTAAATATCTACCTATCCATCTATCTATCTATCTGTCTACCTATCTATCTACCTATCTATCCATCAATCTATCCATCTATTGGTCTATGTGCCATGTCTACCAACATCGATGATCATGGTGCCCCAGGTTTCTCTGGCCTTTGTACATCTAATAATTTTATTCTCTGTCAAAAGATTGACCCATTCTTTTTTTCACACAACCAACACAACCTTCCCTTTGCCTCCCATTGGCTCTTATTCCTTCAAACTTTCCTGTGCTGCCCAAGTATTCCAGCTTTATTTTCTCTACATATTTGACCAAAAGATGACATTCGATGCTTTGTTATCATTTTAATCAGACTTCTGTGGGTTTCCACCCTTTCTAATACTATTTCATTGACTAGTTTATTCATTTATTATATTTATTCATCCATATCAGTTTTAGCATTCGTCTGTAAAACCATAGTTCTAAAGGTGTTAGTTTCTCCTCCATATTCTTACTTTATTTTGGCCCACAAAAGAACTGAGCACATACAAGACTTTATCATTCATTTCCTTGCTTTTAAATTGAACCTTCTCTTTGTCAAAACATTCACTAGATCTTTAAGAGACTTGCTATTCCTGCTCCTTGTTTTATTTCTGTGTTACATCTGTTATAGCTTGCCAGAATTTTACCTAAGTAACAAAATTGTTCTAATTGCTTGATAACTTTGCTATTTACCATTACATGGCAATTTGGAGGCTCTTTCTTCATTTTTGATGTAATTAGTCAAAATGTTTTCTTAACATTCAAAGACAACCCTAACTTTTACCAACATTATCTTGCAGTTTACTTTCTGAATCTGGTATGAGTACTGTATCCTCTGGATATCTAACATTTGACTTCTTTAGACTTACCTTAAGGCCACCTATGTCTCTTTTCTCTCTCATAAAACTTTCACTTCACATGAAAGTGCTCACTATTTTGCACTGTTATTGGTAAAGTAGATGGATTAAAACCTCTAGTATTAGTTAAGCCTGGTGTTATTGCATATATTTTTATTGATATATTATTGAGAAATATATTTTTATCCTTCAGGTGACTGATGAAATGAGAGATGAGTCAAATGAAAAAAGATCAGAAGCCATGATGGCTATGAGCGATGGTATGTTGCCAAGATGCCAATTCAATGTAGACATTTGAATTTTGATTAGTTAGAGGATTAATAGGTGCCGGGATCTTACTAGTTACTTGGTTTTGAAATATAGTTTATATTTCTTTATTTTAATAGTAAATATAAAGTCTAAGTAGTTTTTTTTCTCAGTTGTATTCAATATTGTATTGAAAACCACATCAGACCATCCCTGACTGCTTAACTTTTTACTTTTTCTCATTTTCAATATATTTCATCGCTTTCTCTCTCTCCATTTTATAGTGTAGGAATTGTTGCAATATGATTTCTAATCTTAGTAATCAGATGAGCTACAAGTTCTCATCCAATTCTTGTCTTGTTACCAGTTTGGAAAAAATATCACTAATCTTTTAGCTTTTTTCCATGTACATTGAAACTTTGGAACTATTTTCTCCCTCCTTGGTTTGCAGTTAAGTTTCATCTTCCTTTTTTTAAGTCCTCTGTTAGCCATCATCAACTTTTGCTTCCTTAATTCAACTCTTTCTTTCCCGCTCCTAACTCTTGGCGAATATAATTGGTCTTATGCAACCCTCTCAATTGTGAACAAGATTTGATTTTTTAAAATGAAATTTTACAGGTGATTTTGTTTTGTTATTATTTGGCTTGCTGTTGTCGACTTCCGTTTTGTCGTTGTTTGCGTTAATGGTGCCTTTCAAAGAGATGATAAATACGCACAGGAATTTTTTGGCTGATTGTCACCCTCTACCTCTGTTGCCAATTAATGGGTTCTTCTTTAAAATTCCCAATTATATCAACGTGGGAGGATTGAACCCAGTATGTCATGGCTATCTTTCTATTTATAGTTATTTTAATATCCTTTTTTAGAATTAGACAAGCCTAAGAGCACCAAAATTTAGATATTTATGTAATGCATTAATATAAACAGGATATACAAAGTGGATAATTAGATACCAGGAAAACCATTTTACAATGCTATTTTTGTTCATATTAATGTATGGAATGCAACATGGACTGTCACATTACAAAATGAAGAAATTAATTTGAATTATGGCCTTGCTATAATGGAATGCTAAGAATTTTATTCATGCAAGACGTGAAAAAGGAAATATAATTTCAAATCTTGATAAAACTTGAGACTAAAGTACATCTCAAAATCATGAATATTAAAATATTTTTGACAAATAGGCAAACCAAGTTCATTATATCTTGTATTACCCCAGGTTGAAACAAATAGAAAATGAGCTGGAGGAAGACCTAGAACTCTGTGGTGTGACAATATCAAAGAATGGATAGGTGTGAAGTGCTCCGAAGTAGTCAGATTAGCAGAATATTGAGAAGAGTGGCGGACGATTGCTCCCATTCCTCATTTGGAGGATGGAGTCATTGAATAAATACGATTGAAAGTTTTTTAGATGAAATAAGTGCAAGCTTCCGAAAGTTGATTAAACTATCTTTTTGTCCTTTTCACCAGGTGACTTTGATGGTGCTATAAAACACTTTACAGAGGCAATCATGAAAAATCCACTGTCATCCATACTGTATGCAAAAAGAGCAAGGTTAGTTATGGATTATTTTTTTATGCAATGGCTTGTTTTTTCTTTAAGTATTAAAAACATATATCAGGTTATTAATCTTTCTACCCACCTGTCTATCTACCCATCTATCTATTTATCTATCTATTTATCTATCTATCTATCTATCTATCTATCTATCTATCTATCTATCTATCCATCCATCTATCTATTTATCTATCTATCCACCCATCTATCTATCGATCCATACATCTATCTATCTATCTATCTATCTATCTATCTATCTATTTATCTTTGTATGTATGTATGTATGTATGTAT
>RDPX01000171.1:583074-599046 GCA_003991215.1 Morbakka virulenta
TCTTTCTATCTATCTATCTATCTATTTATCTATCTATCTATCTATCTATCCTTCTATCTATCTATCTATCTACCTATCTATCTATCTATCTATCTATCTATCTATCTATCTATCTATGTCTATCTACCTATCTCTATATCTATCTCTATCTATCTATCTATCTATCTATCTATCTATCTATCTATCTATCTATCTACACACACATATATATATCTATAGTATAGATTGTGATGAAAAGCGCTTAATGGATTTAAGAAACATATGTATCTGTGATCTGTGTGCAAGCAAGAAAACTACATTAGTATACTTTCAACTTGTTATATTGTATTGTCACAAAAAAGGTTCTAAATTAGTATTTGTTGTGGTTTTTTTAAAGTCCGGTTCTGGGTTCAAAACATTGGTGATGATTGTATGTGGCTGAAATATCTTATGAAAGCGAGGAAAAAAGAGGGTAACGTATAATAGAACATTGTTGGAATAATTGCCATTTCTGTTTTATATGATCCGTTAAAAATTTTTAAGCACATTGTACTATTTGTTATTTGTAGTATGAAGAACAGAAGGCCAGAGAAGAAGCGGAAAGCTTCTCAGGTGCTGAAGGATTTCCATTCGGTGGAGGATTTCCAGGTGCAGGCGGATTTCCAGGTGCAGGCGGATTTCCAGGTGCAGGCGGATTTCCGGGTGCAGGCGGATTTCCGGGTGCAGGAGGATTCCCGGGAGGACCAGGAGAAGAAGCCGGTGGTTTTCCAGGTTAGTAGATCCATAAAAGGCCTTAAAATGTGGAATAAAATACTACTACTGAAACCGACTTATGGCTGGCCAAAGTAGTTTCATTATCGTGAGAGTAAGTTTTGGAGATTGTTTTGAAGTCAATGTATATTCTTAAAATGCAAGAAAAAAAGTTTTACCTTTAGGATTTCCCGAAGAGAAAATAGAAGTTGTTCAAACATTGGTATACATTCCTGGTACCAGAATATGTACCGATTTGCTAGAAAATATTCGTAAAGAAGAGACTTTCGGGCGTCCCCAAATGGTACATGTCTGTCTGGTCTGACTGTATGATATCAACACGAAAGTATTATTTGCACCTGTTTTAAGGTTTTTTCTTTTGTATTCTGTATTGTTGTAGCATTTGATATTTTGCTAGTTGCCACGCACGTACATACTATACCAAAGGCCAAAGAATGAGTTAGCCGACATTCCGATCTTTTTTAATGATTACTCATTTAAGGATAAATAAAAATATACTTATAGCAATGAGTGGGTGAATGAACTAATTCGAATTGATGAATTGATAAAAGACTAGGTTAACCAATAGAATTGTAAAGCAGGAGTCTCGTCTGCCAGTAGATTATGTGGTCACTGTTCAGGTCACTGTGGGGTCACTGTGGAGGTGAACAGTTTAATTACTGGACAGGTGAATGACACTCTTTTGAACTATGGTGCTACCGAAGACTACTCCGCATTAGCTGGGTTGAAAAGATCACAAACGAAGAAGTTATTCCAAGAAGTGGCTGCAAAAGAAGGCTGATGGATATTATAAACGAACGGAAATTGACATTCATTGGTCACGTCCTGCGCAGCGAGCACCTCACCAAGCTACTGCTCACTGGGATAGTATACGGACCTAGAGGAAAGGGCCGACCCAAGACACGCTACTCAGACTCTATGAGGAAGATTTGTGGAATTACGATGGCGGATGCTGCGNGGTCACTGTGGAGGTGAACAGTTTAATTACTGGACAGGTGAATGACACTCTTTTGAACTATGGTGCTACCGAAGACTACTCCGCATTAGCTGGGTTGAAAAGATCACAAACGAAGAAGTTATTCCAAGAAGTGGCTGCAAAAGAAGGCTGATGGATATTATAAACGAACGGAAATTGACATTCATTGGTCACGTCCTGCGCAGCGAGCACCTCACCAAGCTACTGCTCACTGGGATAGTATACGGACCTAGAGGAAAGGGCCGACCCAAGACACGCTACTCAGACTCTATGAGGAAGATTTGTGGAATTACGATGGCGGATGCTGCGTGGATGGCTCAGGACCGAGAGAAGTGGAGAAACATGGTGCAGAGGGCCACGGCGGGTCGAACACGACCAATCCGTTGATGATGATGAATGACACTCGATAGAAAAAGTAATTACGAGATTGAATTTTGAATTTGCTCACGAGAAAGTAGTATTCATTTAAAAGAATGTACAAATGACACCAGGCTTTATTTGAGAGTCGATTTATTAAGCCTGTTCATTTTATCATTTTTGACGGATGGCGTATGGTCAGAACACGACGATGAAGAGATTAAAGCAGCTAAAATGTGGAATTAAAAGTTTATGCGAAATATCACTAGCAGAAAATTAAAAGAAGATAGTGAATAAAAGGAATTACAAGCGAAAGTAAAAGTGTGAAACGAGGTAATAGTCTTTATGAGATGGACAAAATGGAAGTTTGTTGAGCAGGTGTTAATAAACGGGGGTTGGAAAAAGATGGCCTCGGGGATGAAGTAGAAGGCAGAAAAGATTTAATATTTAATATAACAATAATAATAACATTTAATATTTCTTAATAACATCAGGGAAAGAGGCTCCACATTTAAAGAGAGTACACTGGTTGTTTTATTTCCAACATCTTGTGTAATGTGTTTTTTTGTTGACCAGTTATACGAAGTAAGGCAGGACAAAGTAAAGCAAGGATGTAATGGGAACTTGATTTTGATAGCACTATTCAAGTTCGTACTATGAATTATTCAAATAGCTTAATTGTTAATTTGTCAAATAATTCAAAGTTGACCTCAAATCGTGTGGTGTATCCCCCATAATTTCCATAAAGTCTAAGTTTTGACGCTCATTTGAATCATTATGTGATCACACTGTGTCACCTTTGTTTTTCAGGCGCCGGTAATGTGCCAGGAATGAGCGATCTGTTAAATGATCCTGAACTTTTACAGGCGTTTCAGGTAAGTTTGGTACATAACACCTTGTATTCATGCAAAAAATCGTTTGCGAAAAATTGGAAGGTGTAAGCTTTCTAGAAAAAATGTGAGATGGGAGTAGCCCTTTTCCACTTCTTACAAACGGAATAAAGTTCTGTTCCTTTTTTTTGCCTGTGTGCTACTGCTCTCCTCTCATTTAGTGTGTAGAATTTTGTGCTGTTGGTCACAGACACACTGGTCCTCAAATTCATTAAAAATCTTGACTTTTTACTTTTTATGAACTCTTTTTTACATATTGTATCCTTATAAAGATATTAATTACAACAGAATAAGACTTGCTAAAATATACGGGGTGGGTAATATCAATGGAATATTTCAGCATGAAAAACATAAACATTTTTAAGGCTATGTTTGGTCGACAGTTCCTGCTCTCGCACAGTTTAATACAACTCCCAACACAGACTTGCCGAAAACCCTCATCTTAAAAGAAATACTCTCCTTAGTTTTTAATTATATCAGATACCGCGTTCCATTATTTCTTTAGCAAAGGCTTTATTTCACTCTGACTTTACTGATATTCTTGCACTTTGCGTGATAGGCCACAACAACAGATTGGAATAATGATCTTGAAAATTCTGAACTTTATGGACTAAGATGAAGCCATAACTGCAAGAGCTTTATCTGTCTTGAGTCGAGACCTTGTCATTTCAGTAGCCCGACGATGGGAGAAGTATCTCTCGAAACGTAGCTCAGAAATAACTTAGGACTCAAGACATAATAAAGCTCTTTCATCTAATGATCTTCTTGGTGACGGGTATTTGACATGATTTTGATTAAACTGCATCATCTTGCTAGGCTTGCTACCTGCGGCCTATAATTTCTTCAAGCTGTTAGATGAGAAGAACTTGAATCTGAAGGTAAGCCCTTCCTATGCATTGGATTGTCTCCTCTTTGGGTCATTTGTACTGTTGTCACATATAAGTAGTGCTCCGGTATCCCATCTTGATGTTCCTGATTGAGCTTGGAGACGTGTTTGTAACTTAATGGGTCTAAATCTTGCTGCTACTCTTCAACCTTTGCCTTACAGAGGAAATGGAGCTTGTCTATAGCTATTGTCATGGGTTGTGATGTGATAGCCTTTCCTTTCCACATTCCAGTGCAGTTTGTTGCATCTCATACTGTTTGTTTCTCCCTTCGTCTTCAACCTCATGCAGTTGTTGTTTCTCATTGTAATGCATCTTTCTATGAATGTAGTTTTTTTACCTGGCAATTAGACTATGGACCTCAGGCTACTGAGTGCTTACCTCCATCGTTTGACTTAACTAATGGCTAAGGTCAGCTCACTTAATTTGACCTGATTACCTTTCCGTCTTTGGTCTTTTCTTCACAGTTTCATTCACTTTGTGGCTTGAAAACCTTGTGTGGTTCTTAATCATAAAAATCGTGTTGCTTTGTTGCAATTACGCTTTCTGTGAATGTCGTTTCTTTACTTGGATGTCTAGAGTGTCGGCGCTTATTTTAGTTATCACTTTGTAAAATTCTTTTTGGAAAGAGATTTTGTAGGAATTTTAATTTGTGTATTTTTTAGCGTATTGATTGTTTTATCCAACAGTTATCCACAATGACATCCAACCATACTATAAGCGATTAACAAACTACTAATTTTTGATCTACTGTAAGCGCCATTTTTACTTTAGGCCATTGACCGTATTCTGTTACGTTTGTGTTACATGCTGCAATATTTGGTCTTTTTTTAACAAACTATTTTTGCATTCTTTCAGGATCCCGAGGTATCAGCTGCATTCATGGATGTAAGCAAAAATCCAGCAAATATGGCGAAGTATCAAGACAACCCAAAGATTAAAAAAGTCTTGATGAAGTTACAGAGCAAATTTGCTAAGAATGGGAATTAAAAAACACAAATGATAAACATGGTAATCAGAAAACAGAGTTAAAAATGAACACCACTTTCCCGTTGACATGCATCATGAACTGTTTCTCCTACACATGCGTCGGTACATCATGGCATTTCATTGAAAGATTTTTATGTAGCCAGATTGTCAGAGAATAGTGGAAGCTCTTGCACCATGAAACATAAGGGAGACTTAAAAAGAGATTACGGTTTTTAACAGTCAGCTGCTTTAGAATTCACTTTTTGACTGATACTCTTGATTTTCATTCAGTTTGTGTTCCTGTTAAAAACGATCACTGTTAACAGCAGAACATTCCTTTTGCATATAAGTAGCTCTTAAAAAGGTATCACTCTTCAACGTCGTTTTACATTGATATGTTTGTATCACGCATTGCATTGCTTGTATTTAGGACGTCGCTACTTTAAGTTAATGTCAAGTGAGATCGATGTACCTCTTCGCTGTAATGGTGAACTATTTTTCATTGGGATTTGTATTTTCACTTTGTTGGAACACCATTACACATGAACATATGATCGGATGTCGAAGATCCTTTTTTGTTTGTTTGGAAGCCTGTCGTTTTAAAGATGAAGTGGGAATTAAAGAGGTAATTGGCAAAGTATAAATTTGTTTTATACTTGTCAACCCCAGCGCCGTAATAGACATACTCCGTTCAGTAATGCATTGTGATCATCCCGCATTACATAAAGATCAACCCAGTTTCTTGCGTACAGTCTTCCAGCAAGCCACATCTAAAGCAATAGTCTAGGCCATGGGTAATTTGAATTCCTAGTAGAATGCGTAGCCCCGCTATATTCCATGTTAAGAGCTGCAGCTGAGCTCCAACGAACTCAGACCGGTCGTCAGGGTCGTCACACCAACTTTCTAAGCGTAAGCATCCTTATCTCAAATGTTCAAATGCTCACAGAACTTGTGAATGGCACGGGTGAAAGATTCCGGCTACTTTTAGTTTCTTATTTCTTTAAGGTAAAGTTGGTCAAGCTCAAATAAAATGCAAGGCATAATAATATAATATTTAAGGCGGGAGTGGGAATGGGAAAGGCTTCCAGTATGTGTTAAGTGCTCTGAGTGACTTGCAAACAAACGACTTCCAGCCCACCCATGTGGTCGAGCGTCTGAGGCTGGCCTAAATGTTTTTATTGATACAAGACACGGCTGGGACGAAATCCTGGCCCCGTAAAACCAATACTTCGGGTAGAGGAGCCCGTATCCCAGAAGTAGCCCAGCTAGGAGAGAAAAAACATTACCTACTCCTGCCGGCTCACGCCCACCCTGTATTGAGAAAGTCATCAGACGTCACTGGGGGAATCCAAATGAACAGGTCGCACGGCAGTCTGATGTTTTTAAGATCCCACCTACAGCGACACATGTACTAAGCTTAGCATGTACTTTTCCTTTCATTAAACTTTTTTCTTTTTTTTGTTGTTGTTGTTGTTTTATCATCAATTTCCCGAGTAACCAGGGCTCAGACGGTGCTCTTTATAGGGACTTTGTTTTGGCAGTGAGGAATTTCTTGGCCGGATGCCCTTCCTGACGCCAACCAATGGCGTTTTCTTTTGTAAAGTTTCAAACGTCTTTTCACCCGCAAGGGGAATCGAACCCGGGCACTCTTGGTTACAGTGCAGTTGCACTAGCTATTAAGCCACGGCTCCTCTAAACCACTAAACTACTTAAATGACGTAAAAAGAGGAAACCACGTACATGGATGCCAACTTGTTCTTTTCATTATTTTTATCATTATTGAAGTGTCTGTTTTAAAGGGGATTTCTGCAAATTTTGGTTTAACATTTGGCACTAAGAAAGAACGACCTCGATAGTTATGCAAAGCAGATCAATCTTTTATATTTGCGGCTTGGCATGCCCCATACACCACTTTCTATGCATACGCCAATGGGCATGCGCAATTTTACTGTTTTTATTTTGGGTTTTTATAGGACTTAAAATGTAGTTCTTTAGTGGTAAAAGCTTAACGAGCGAAAGGTTTCCAGGTCAAGGCTTAGCCACTTCTCCGTTGTAAGTGGAATACTTCTGAGTTACTGTATTAGATCTTTTAAGAAATAAAATTGAAAAAAAGAAGAAACGAATGAATAAAAGATTTTTCAGAAGTACAAAGAAATAAATCAAAGAAGAAAAATAAACCATTGGGAAGAACTCACCTCAAGGTTCTTCTAGCCAATGGATATAATACTACGGATGTCCAGACATCTTTGCACAGAAACATTGGATTCAGTCATGAAGAAGAAAGGGCAACTCTGAAACAAATGCCAAGAAGACCATTGAGGACGAAGACAAACTCCTCGATAACAATTTTAAATACTCCTTCACAGCATCCATGTTAAGGAATATTGCCCAAACCTTAGGACCCACTCCCACTTAAAGAGATGAAGAAGATACTTAAAAGACTTCATGAGGGATGCCCCCGGGTTGTACATTAGTGGGTAAAGCGGTCCTTGGATCAAGGAGAAAAGGAGGAGGGAGCTCTTCAAAAAGGTAGCGCAGAGACTCATGAAAAAGTGGAATACTCCTGGACGCATAAAATATATCTTTGTCTGGGAAAATATAACGATCGAAGAGAATGAGACCAATATAACAACAAGAGGAATAAAAGGAAAGCCATCTCCTTCAGCACAGCAATCACATTAACGATATATCGTGCATTTTTACAGAAACATGGCTTCCATCACTGGGAGAAAAAAAAGAACACAACAAATGCAAGGCGGGTATGGGCCCACTTCTTCAATGAACTTGATGTCTGTAATCAAGTAGTTCCGCACTGACCAAGTATAAAAGTATAAAAGAACTGTACATGGCCACTTAAGTAGCCTTGGGATAGGAGAAATTTGTTTCAAAACGTAGCCCTGAAAAGGTTACGACTCGTGACACAAGAAAGCTTCCATATCTATAGGTGAGATAATGATTTGATATAAGTGAGAATTGGCCCTTGTTTTGTCGTGAGTTTATGAATGGATACACTGGAGGCTTTCGCTTCGCACCTAAAAGGCCCTGTTTTTTATATTTGTGCTATTATCTTGGCTATTGCTACTGGGCGGACACAGCTTTACATTAAAAGCAGTTGACCGTAATAAAAAGATAGTTGGTAGAGAACATTAATTATCTGTTTTGCACTTTTATGGAGCTGCAATTATATCATTGTTACGGGTGTTGTTAAACGCGAGAGATGCTTTAAGTGGTGCCTATAAGTACGTTATGTACACATTTACTCAGCCCTTTGGAAAAGATTGAATGTAGGTCTTGCACCAAAAGAGTGGAGGTAAAAGCCCTAGACTGGCTGTATTAGCTGATTTGGGAGTGAACAGCGTATCTTGTCGCACCAGTGACGTAGCCATGTATAGATAGACCTTGTCGGGATGTCTAATTCCGTATCAGAGCGGCAAAACGTGATGCACTGTGTTAAAAGATTTACCATGGTTTGCAGCTGGCCTCAGTCACAGAATAGCTCGTTTTTACATCTCATTTCGCCCCAATTGCCCCAGTTACCTCAGATTGATAGTTCCAAAAGGTAACCGCTCATGCTGGGAAAGCTCTCTTCCCTTTCCTTACTTACTTTTTAAGAAATAAAGCTACTTTTTTTGTCTTCTTGCAGGCCCATTTCCAATGTTCGTTAAACCGGATTGCTCTTCTCCACCTCTTTCGGTCCAAAAAATCTTAACATCGCACTCCAGCTGATTTCAAGTCTCCTATACTGCACCTATGAAACTCATCTTTGGTCCTCGTCTTTTCCTTCTCATTGGTATTTTCTTTTATACCATAGTCCTTCCCATGTAGTCCGCTTCTTTCCTGGTTACTTACCTGTGCCATCTATACCTTGCATCACATTTAGTCTTATGCTCCATGCTGTACCTCCTGTGTTCATTGGAAATTGGATCAAGTCGTGCAGCTGCTAAGGACCATCAAAGCCTCTTCCCTTTTGTTTCTTTTAGGTCAGCCCATTGCTTTCTTGAGCAGGGCGCTGTTTCCTGTACATATAGCATTCCTGATGGTTTTCCCATCTTGTACACTAATTCTCTAGTTTCTGCTTTTGTTTTCCTGTCACAGCATCCCATGATGATCTTTCAGGGAAAGTAAACACCTTTTTCACCTAGTGCACTAATTATCTCCATTGGTATTTCGTCCTGTCTAGCTACCTTTCCAGTCTCTATATTTTCCAAAAATATTACTTCGTTGATAAAAAAATGTAAGAATACGGTTGATTGCATATTGCATTTATATTTAGTCTTGCATTTAAAATGGTTACTTCTTTAAAGATAGGATCCTATCAATATATGACCTGATTATCCTGAATCAAATGAGATTATTTTGCCTGCTCCTTTTACCTCCTTTGGTTTCAGCTGCTGAGAGTACTATTAGGAATATTGATCATTAAAATTTCCAAATTAAAGCACAGGAACGTGGAAAAACCCGTGGCTTAATTACCCTTGGTCATTACAGTTGTATAATAATGCTAATCAGTCCTTTTACTTTGCTTCTCTTACCTGAAAAAAGTCAAAGAAAATCAGCTAGAAATAAAAAAAGATAAATAAAATAGATATTGAATTCAAACGTTGAATACAATATCGGTTTTATTTATTTTTAGACCAATGAGACGCTATGAGAATGAAATAAAAGAGGACATGAAGGGAATGGGAATGAGAAGGGAAGATGCTGCTGACCGCAACAAACGCAGGCTTATGATCCGCTGTGGCGACACCCAACAGGGAGCAGCCGAAAGATAAAGAAGAAGATTGTATTCAAACGTTGGAAATACCTGGAATTATCTTATCAAATCTGAAAGCTTCTTTTCTTCTTGTCTTGTTCTCTTTCTCGTTGTGGAAAAAGAGAAACAGAATAATGTCAGGGTTACCTTTGTTGTAAAAGTTGGTTTGGATTATTTCTAGCTTTGTCTTGTACACATCTCTGTTGTGGTTTTCAGGCGCCATACCTAGCAATCTTTAATTGTTAGGCCAAATCAAAAATCTGATTTTTGAAATGCAGCATGAAAATGCAGGTAGGCACAGAACTACTCTCCCTGTGGTGATAGAGAAGGATATTAAAATTGCTAATGAATTGAATCCTAAGCTTATGAATGTTAAAATCTTAAACTGTATATATGACCTTGAGTGTCTGAAAATGTTAGCTCGGGATAGAAATAGGTGGAAGGACATTGTAGGACTTGTCTGTGAATCTGGGTAAAGCGAAGAGCCGTGGATTGATCTATGTACAGAACCCTTCAGGATTGTTTTCGATTCTTAAGGGGCATGTGCATAGCTCAATCCACCTCGCTCTAAGCTGGACACCCCTTATATATATATTAGCATGAAAATAAGTCTTTTTTTGTAGTTCTTCTCATGGCGCAACTACGAATTTCAGAAGACAGAGGTGAGTATTCAAAATTTGAACAGAATTTAAATCAGTTACTAATATGATAACACCAAAGTCTGGTCAACCTATTTTATTTTCCACACAGATCTTCAATAGATGCAGGGAAAGAAAATGAAAAGAATTCGGGTGGAGGACACCTGCCACAACGCAGATACGCTTCCCGGTGCTTGTATAATAGTTATCCAAATACTAAATTGTTGAAGACTGAGACTGAGAAAGTTTCAAAACAATGCAACTCACATTACTCTGTTGCTTTTGCTGATCATCTTTGAGGTGAAAATAACGTTTTATTTTTAGTAGTCCATTAAGGATAATAAAAAAACCCAAATATATGTAGTCAAATATTTGTATTTTGATCAGTACTGTTTCTCGTATGGAAAAAAACGAGAAAGTTTTTTTTAACAAGAAAGGGTTTTTCCTCGTGGAGACCTACTTGAAATCGAAGATTATTTTTCTTTCTGTTGGCTTCTTCTTTATCTTTCGGCTGCTCCCTTCAGGGGTCGCCACAGCGGATCAGTTTCTTCCATTTTTCACGGTTCGTCGCATCTTCTCTCCGCACTCCAGCTGCTCTCATGTCCTCTGTCAACACATCCATATATCTTCTTTTTGGTCTCCCACGCTTTCTTCTCCCAGGCATTTCCATTTCCAAAACTCTCTTTCCAATGTAATCTTCTTCCCTCCTATTAACATGTCCGAACCATCTGAGTCTTGCTTCCCTTTGCTTGTCGCTCAGTCTTCTCACATGGGTTGTACCTCTTATGTGCCCGTTCCGGATTCTGTCCATCCGGGTGACGCCAAGTGACCACCGTAACATACATAGCTCTGCGACTTCTAGCTCGGCTTCCTGTTTTTTGGATGTTGCCACTGTCTCTAGCCCAAAGAGTAATGCTGGTCTTACAACTGTCTTGTAAACTTTCCCCTTTACTTCCGGTGAAATCTTTCGGTCACACAATACTCCTGTGACCTTCCTCCATCCGTTCCATCCTGCTTGTACACGCTTTTTCACCTCCCTGTTGCAGTCTCCATCGCTCTGTACAGTGGACCTTTCTGTTGGCATAGACTGTAAATTCGTTTGAGTTACCATCACGTTCTGTAGGTCAGAAAAAACTTTTTTCTTATTCCAACACATGCTAGCATGTAAAACGGACGTTAAACCGAATATGATGATGGGTCTGTTTGAGATTTTCCTTCCAAGCATAGCATGGTTACTTTTAAGTCAGGGAAGAAATTTTAATAAAAGTTATGGTCTCCAAATAGTTTTTCTTTTCAAATGGGTGTTAACTTGGTAAAAATTCAGCCAAATAAATATTTCCAATAAATACCAAATATCCATCAGACACAATCTATACCTTTCATGAACTGAGAGTTACACTTGATTTATTTTCACTTTTTATTTCTATATTTGTTTTTGTTTTCTGTTTGTTTATTGATTATTTACTTATTGTTTTAACATCGTTTTTCCAGTTGTCAGGCTTGGGGTATTAAGTTGTAAAGGATTGTATTAGATCTATCAAGGTTTTCTACTTCAAACTTCAATTTTAAATATGGTAATCTAAAATATAGGTTTTTGAGATAGCGTGCTTCTGTTAATCGTGCACTAATCTTCTTCTTCTTCTTCTTCTTCTTCTAGCTTTTCCCGTCAGGGGTCGCTGTGGCTGACACTAGCTTCTTCCATCTCGACCTGTCTTGGGCGTCAGTCGGCGAGACGCCTACTCGCTTCATGTCGTCTTCGACACTATCCCTCCATCTTCTCTTTGGACGCCCCCGTCTCCTTTTCCCCGGTATGACCATCTCCATTACTCTCTTCCCGACGTAATCCTCGTCCCTTCTTCGTACAATCGTGCACTAAATCACTTCACGTAAATAAAGTACACACTAAATTTTGCTTTTGTGATAGGTTTTGAGGAAAAAATATATTATTTATTTTTATGTGGGTGTTCTTTTATTTCAGCCTTTGTTTTAATAATCTACATGGATCACGTGACCAGTGTCTAATTTACGTATAACCTAAACAAGCTATAGCCAAGACACCCATTTTCTTGGGGCCCCTAAAAAATATTAAAGAGGATAAAGAGTAAATTTAGAATAACAGCGACTCCAAATAAATGACATTCCCTCACTTTCATGTGCATAGAAGGTGACAAACTAACCAGTTTATTATTTCATGATATCATTAGTGATTTTGCTCTGGCAAAGGGAGTGAAAAAGCGCTTTAGTTTAAATTACATTTTTGCTCTGTTTGAATGCACAGTGTGAAATAAATCGTGATTATCATATAATGGGTATTGTGTAGATGCATTAATATAATTCTTTTTTATAGCAAGTTTTTAAGGATTAGATTATAAGCCTTTGTAACCTGTTTTTTAAAATAAAACATTTAGTTTTTTACTGAAGTGTTTTCATTATTAATTTTGTAATGAATGAAATGTAATTTTGAGTTAGAAATTAATAATTATTTCATTATTAATATATTTCTTCTTAATTGTATGAAAATTTAACAATTACTTTACCTTAACTTACCTTACCTATCCGCTTCTTGTCATGTGGCAAAAAGGTCTCCACACTCTGCCTCCACACTGCCCTATCAATGGCTGTGGTGTGCCCCTTGTTTCAAGATCTCCATCCACCAGTATGTCTCTCTTTCTCGACACTCCTTCTCCAGGTGGTTTTTGGCCTCCTGCACTTTATACTATCCTCCGGGGCCCAGTTGGGATCTTTTCTCAGGATGTGGCCGATATATTTCCACCTCCTTCTTCTCACTTCACTGCTCATACTCTTCATCCTGGCTCTCTCCAATACAACTTCGTTTTGTTGTGTGCTCCTGCCACCCTATCTTCAAAATTCGCTTCAGGTATTTGGTCTGGAAGACGTCCAGTTTTTTGCCGTCTCCTTTGGTTATCTTCCATACATCAGGACAGTTGTTGTCAGAGTTCTGAACAGCCTCAACTTGGTGTTATAGCTGATGCCCTTAGACTTCCAGATGTTCTGGAGACGGAAAAATGTAGCTCAGGCTTTGGTACTCTCTCTTATCTCTTTTGATCTGTCTCTTCACCTCTTTTTCTTTGTATTCATTCCTGTATCCTTTCTTCAGTTTTTCTGATCTAGTTCCTTCGATATTGAGGTTCATCTCTTTCCCCTGGTCGATAAGTTCCCAGGCTTCCTGTCTGATCCAGGGTTTGGCTTTCTTTTTCTTGTACCCCAGCACCTCTTTTGCAGTGTCATTGTATGTTTTCTCCATTCTGACATTTAGGGTTTCAATGGAGTCACTATCTTTTTGCAGGTCTGGTTCTTCCACCTCTAGTACTTGGTACCTGTTGGTTAGTTTCATGCAGAAGCGTCTCCTCATTTCTTCTTTCTTCAGTTTGTCGGTGTCGTACCTAGTCCCTCTTAATTCTTTTTTTGGTACTCTCTTCAGCTTCAGTCTGACGGTGATATTCACCAGGTAATGGTCATATATCTGCACCTCTGCGAGCTCTGGTGTCTGAGATTGATGATCTGAATTTTCTTCTCATTAGAGTGTGGTCGATCTGGTTGATTGTGTTACCGTCTGGTGACAGCCATGTCAGCTTATGGATCACCTTGTGTGGAAAGAATGTTCTTGTGATGACTAGTTCATTCAAGGTGCAAAATTCACAGTCTCTTGCCATTCTCATTCCGTTCTCCTGTACCCTGAGTTCCCATCACTTTATAATGGGGTTCTGGGTCACTGCCGACTTTGGCATTAGAGTCTCCTGTTATGACTAGCATGTCATTTTTATGTGTTGTTCCACAGTCCCAGTGAGTGCTTCATAAAAATTGTTTTTGTCAGCGTCATCAGCCTCATTGGTTTGTGAGTACGCATGGATAACCGTCAGCTTGATGTGTTTGGAAAGGAATCTAGCTTTTATAATCCTCTCGCTGACTGGCGAATAGTCTCTGAGTGCTGCAGCTGCACTTTTGGAGATCATGATGGCAACTCCCAACATGTGGACATCATCATCTCTGCCTGAGTACCGGACGGTATCGCCAGTAGTAAGCTTCGTCTTTCAGAACCAGACTATTACTCTCACCGATCCCTAGTATTTCGATATGTGCTTTATGCATCTCCCTGGCAATCTAAGCCGCTTTCCCAGTGGCGTACATGGTTCTGACATTCCAGTTACCAATAACGAATTTGATCCTTGTGTTGACAAGTGGTGTAATCGACTCTTGAGCTTCCTCTCGGATTTCACTCAAGCACGTCATGTTTCCGTCTCTTTCGAGATCAGGAACCACGGCCTCTCTTATTGATTCGTTTGAGTGTTTTTAGTTTCTGCAATCAGGCTTTGTTTCGGGATCGGGTGATTGGCCCAATGCCCAACCTTCAAGACTGAAGGGGATTGATTTTTTGTCGGGGTTTCTTCCCTTAGACGATCGCAGTGCTGCACACGCTCACGAGTTCCATCTACCCGGGTTTGGAATCAGGGTTTACTTCTCCTAGGACGTTTTACGGCTCTCCGTCCTGACCAGTCTAGTCTGCAACTTAACTCCTCTCGAGTCAGGATGCCGAGAATTAGTTTTGATATCGCGCCGGTCACTCTAGCCCGTGCCCCTTTTGTCATGACTGATATCATGTCCACCCTGCACCATGTCCCCAAAGGAAAGCCCAAAATAACGTGGAGTGAAGGTGCGACTACGGAGTTCACTCTCACCTTAGGGACGCACTAAGACACCCTATGATGAAAAATCTTAGGAGGCCAACAATTACTTTGATGAAATACTATTTTATCAAGTGCAAATGATTTCTGATATGTTGTAGCTTATAAAAAGGATATAGTGCATAAAAAAAAATAAAATCTGACATCAGGCATCTGGACACAGGGCTCCATTATCTCAAATAGCTAAGGGTTTTCATCAAATCTAAATCAGATCCTGACCATCCCATTCTCCTTTACACCAATAAGTGTTTCAATTGATATACTAAAAAGTTAAAAACACTGGTGTACCAAACTGGATTCCAGCTAGTGGTATACACATATTTTAACTTTTTTACTTCTCCAAATTTTCACCATCTGTATCATTTTTCCAATTAGTTTTCCTACAGGTTTTTTTATCGTAGTACCAGTTTTTTTTAAACTGGTACTACGATGATTACAACTTCAAGCAACTGTTTTACAAGGTTTAAAAAAAATTAAGGACGTGTAAAATTCTTATTTTTAGAAGAAGAGTCCGTTGACTTTAGTTTGTTCACGGATGGACAGATGGTTTTAACTAACTCTTTTTTGTCAACACTTTTGACACGTTTTAATCTTGTTCGTTTGTGTGTGGAATAAATTGTAACTTTTGACTTTGAACTGCATGTTATTTTTCCCTTGACATCTCCATTTTTATCTACCCCAAAATGCTTAACTTTAGAAAAGATAAAGGAATTTTAGATCCTGAAAATGAGAAACCAATTAGGAAACTTTTAGTGCTAAATGTCGATTCAAGATTTTAATGAAAAATAGCTTGAATCGACATTTAGCAAAAAGCTTTTAAGGGACCATTATGGAAATAAGGTCAGTTTGACCTTTTAATGTTATCCCTGCCACTTCAATTAGGGGTGATCTGTCATTATTTTTATTTTAACTCAAATTGTAATATTTTTATGCAACATTCTTTTTAGTATTAATTTATACAAAAGTTTGTAAATTAACTTTAAATTGTAATTTATTGACTTTCTAGGCCTTTCTTTTTTTTTTTTAAACATTTGTAAAAATTTTTCATTTTA
>RDPX01000171.1:626604-638655 GCA_003991215.1 Morbakka virulenta
CACTTAAGAAGTATACATACCCTGCTTTCAGCACTGCATAAAATCATTGCCATTAAATATATGTTTTATCACTATTTAATACATCTACCATGAAAATAACATTTTGGTTTTGAACACAAACACAAACTAAATGGGAACCACTTGAACTTGCTACCACCATTTAGGGCAGAGTGTGTGGAATTTTAAGAATCTTTTTTAATTTGTGGGTCCTTTTTTGAACTGCATGTAAAGATAACTCAGATTGATTGACATAAGATGCTTCTGGTGGTGCTTGTTTCTTGAAATGCTCACACAGTCTTTTTTGACCAGACATATGTCATGATCATTCATCATCTTCATAGAATGACTTGATTACATCAATTGTTTCTTCTGATAAGTCATTGCCCTTCTTTTTAGCTGTTAATGCTAAACTACCACACTTTGTTTTTACTTTCCATTATTGAAAAGTATGAGACCAGGTCATGACAGTCTAAGGATCAAATGCTTGTTGTGGGAGATGGCTGAGGGGTGAGGGGTGTACCATCATTGAAGTTGATCACTTTCATGTGTAGCACAAATACATTTTACACTTCTAAATTTTTCATACAAATATAAAAAAGTTTATTTTACATTATCATTATCACACATTCTTAGATATTGGATTGCATCTAACTTCAATAGATATGAAGGAGTTGCCCAAAATTCTTAGATGATAATTATTTTTGTTAGTATTTACTATAAAAACAACAACAACAACAGCAACAACAACAATAATAATAATAATAATTATTATTATTATTATTATTATTATTATCAAATACTAATTACAGAAGATGCTAAATGGGTAATTTCTTTTTCTTTTTCTGATTGGTACCCAGAACCTGAGGTCTCAAGCATTTCACTTAAGATGATGACAATAATGATGATGATATTATTATATTATTATTATTATTATTAGTAGTAGTAGTAGTAATAGTAGTAGTAGTAGTAAAGGTAGCAGTAGTAATAGTAGTAGTAGTAGTAGTATTAGTAGTAGTAATAGTAATAGTAATAGTGGTAGCAGTTGTATTACTGGTAAAAGGACATTTGGCATTTGATGTAATAAGACTAAATTTTGGGGCTGCGTTAACTTGTCAAAAGTAAAATACATGCATAAAGTATTCCCAGGGTCTATAGGTATATGATTTTTATTACGCAGGAAAACTCACCCAATGTATTCATGCTTAACATCAGAGCCTTAAATTGGAGTTCGTGGGTCTCTTTGGTTGAATTTTGTCCAAATAGAAAATTTAGGTTTTGATTTAGCAAGAGAAAAGGTTGATAATCTTCCCATAGAGATTCTGTGCTCCGTTTTTATCAACCAAAGAGGAGATTTTCCGAAAGAACAAGGTCTTTCCTGCTTACACTATCCCATAAAAACTGTATTTTTCTTTCATCGAACAGTGCCAAACATAATGTTAAAGTTAGAAACTTCATGATTGATGTTATGGCTCCAGTGATCCAAGAAAGTGAGACATTGCCACAAGAGGTGCTTGAAATTATTTTAACACATTGTTTACCATCAGAAAAGGTAGGTGTTAACCAACAAACTCTTGTTAAAACATTTAATATCTTTTAGATTATTTCCATTTTTATGACAACATTTGTATACAAAATCCATAGAACTTGCAGGAGTATTGTTTGGGATCATCAGCAAAGTCTAGAACTTGCAGAGTATTCGACAGGAGTATTGTTTGGGATCATCAGCAAAGTCTAGAACTTGCAGAGTATTCGACAGGAGTATTGTTTGGGATCATCAGCAAAGTCCACACCGAAATTAGCACCCCCTTTCTTGAGCCGCAGTCACTCCTAGGGCAAGGGTTAACATGCATGAATTGTAAGGAAAAATGAAGTTTCCCAAAATGGTACATTTGCCTTGTACTGCTTTTACTATTCTATCTAATAATTTTACATTTTCTAGACGAACGTACTAGAAAGTAAATCCTTCAGAGCCCCCATCAAGTTCCTCTAGTGGGCTTAGGCCTTTATGGACTCGAATCAGATCCTTTCTTGATTATTATAATGGATTAATACATCTCACTCCCAAAGATAAATTCTGCTACTCAATTTTGGCGAATATATATATCTCACATGTTGAATAAAATGTTGAATTAAAAGCACAAGTTTTCAAGCGAATATAAGAGATTTTTAGTTGACCATTATTCAACAATGTACATGCAGTAGGGCTTTGCATCTTCGTTAGTAAAAGTTATTTATTAATCCTAAAAGTTTATTAATCCTAAAAGACATTGGAGAAATACCAGTAAACAACAAGTAAATATATAGAGAGTTATTTCTTATATCAACAAGATTGGTACAATAAGAAAGATGGCTTAATCGTACAAGTAACTTAACTACACTGCAATAATGTTACAGCAAGGTAAAAAGATCAATTTGGTAATGAAAAGTACACTTTGAGAACATTTAAAAATTGATATATTGTACGCGAGGAATAGCTTAAATTGAGGAGTTCTCTCACTAAGTCGAGAAGAAGANTTATTATTATTATTAGTAGTAGTAGTAGTAATAGTAGTAGTAGTAGTAAAGGTAGCAGTAGTAATAGTAGTAGTAGTAGTAGTATTAGTAGTAGTAATAGTAATAGTAATAGTGGTAGCAGTTGTATTACTGGTAAAAGGACATTTGGCATTTGATGTAATAAGACTAAATTTTGGGGCTGCGTTAACTTGTCAAAAGTAAAATACATGCATAAAGTATTCCCAGGGTCTATAGGTATATGATTTTTATTACGCAGGAAAACTCACCCAATGTATTCATGCTTAACATCAGAGCCTTAAATTGGAGTTCGTGGGTCTCTTTGGTTGAATTTTGTCCAAATAGAAAATTTAGGTTTTGATTTAGCAAGAGAAAAGGTTGATAATCTTCCCATAGAGATTCTGTGCTCCGTTTTTATCAACCAAAGAGGAGATTTTCCGAAAGAACAAGGTCTTTCCTGCTTACACTATCCCATAAAAACTGTATTTTTCTTTCATCGAACAGTGCCAAACATAATGTTAAAGTTAGAAACTTCATGATTGATGTTATGGCTCCAGTGATCCAAGAAAGTGAGACATTGCCACAAGAGGTGCTTGAAATTATTTTAACACATTGTTTACCATCAGAAAAGGTAGGTGTTAACCAACAAACTCTTGTTAAAACATTTAATATCTTTTAGATTATTTCCATTTTTATGACAACATTTGTATACAAAATCCATAGAACTTGCAGGAGTATTGTTTGGGATCATCAGCAAAGTCTAGAACTTGCAGAGTATTCGACAGGAGTATTGTTTGGGATCATCAGCAAAGTCTAGAACTTGCAGAGTATTCGACAGGAGTATTGTTTGGGATCATCAGCAAAGTCTAGAACTTGCAGAGTATTCGACAGGAGTATTGTTTGGGATCATCAGCAAAGTCCACACCGAAATTAGCACCCCCTTTCTTGAGCCGCAGTCACTCCTAGGGCAAGGGTTAACATGCATGAATTGTAAGGAAAAATGAAGTTTCCCAAAATGGTACATTTGCCTTGTACTGCTTTTACTATTCTATCTAATAATTTTACATTTTCTAGACGAACGTACTAGAAAGTAAATCCTTCAGAGCCCCCATCAAGTTCCTCTAGTGGGCTTAGGCCTTTATGGACTCGAATCAGATCCTTTCTTGATTATTATAATGGATTAATACATCTCACTCCCAAAGATAAATTCTGCTACTCAATTTTGGCGAATATATATATCTCACATGTTGAATAAAATGTTGAATTAAAAGCACAAGTTTTCAAGCGAATATAAGAGATTTTTAGTTGACCATTATTCAACAATGTACATGCAGTAGGGCTTTGCATCTTCGTTAGTAAAAGTTATTTATTAATCCTAAAAGTTTATTAATCCTAAAAGACATTGGAGAAATACCAGTAAACAACAAGTAAATATATAGAGAGTTATTTCTTATATCAACAAGATTGGTACAATAAGAAAGATGGCTTAATCGTACAAGTAACTTAACTACACTGCAATAATGTTACAGCAAGGTAAAAAGATCAATTTGGTAATGAAAAGTACACTTTGAGAACATTTAAAAATTGATATATTGTACGCGAGGAATAGCTTAAATTGAGGAGTTCTCTCACTAAGTCGAGAAGAAGAAATCCCAGTTGTAAAGTTTAAGTATATCTTAATGATGGCAAATATTTTTGTTTAATTTGTTTGTTTAGTGTTCATAATACATAAAACATGAAAGTTTAGCAGGCGATGTTTCGAGGGATATTTTTTTCATCATCAGGCATTGATATTATTGGATATTTGGATATCGGATTGTATCTAATTTCAACAGATATGAAGGACTTGCCCAAAATTCTCAGATGATAATTATTTATTATTATTATTGTTATTGTTATTATGTGGATGATAATAACGATAATAGCTATGGTAACGAGTATGATGATGGTGATTATGATGTTAATATAGGAGTATATTATCATTTCCCAAAATTCACTTATATGTATAGTACAAATACGTTTTACACTGCTAAATTTGTTATACAAATAATAACATTTCCCAGTAATTCACCAAGGTCATATTAGTAGTTTCGTATGGCTTTTTGTTGTTTATATTTCCACTCCAGTTCTTTTGAGCCATTTAAAGTATTCCTGACTGCAGGAATGTATTGTCGTGTATCCGCCAGGGATCTTTGTCATTGGACAGGCTGGGACCAGGTGTTCTGTGTCCTGAGGGGCAATTTGACATTTGGAGCAGGTAGCGGACTCTCGCAGGCCCTATTTGTGCAGATTGGCAGCGGTTCTGCCGTGGCCTGATCTCAGCCTGTTTGCCGTGATCCACTGTCTTCTATTGGCGGTCTTGAAACCTGGTTGCAGGCGTGTAAGGTCTTCTATAAAGTCTCCCCCTCTTGGGATGTTCTTTTCCCAGTATTCTGCCCACGCCCTATCTATGTTGAAAACTCTGCTGGATATCTTGTAGAAAGGGCGGCGTGGTTTCAGGCGATTGGTTTGCGGTCATATTGCAGTTAGTTAAGTATGCTGCGTTTTTAGTAAAACCAATGCTTAGCCATGGAGTACTTTACCGATGCTGTGTATTCCATAAGGGAAATACTTAAACTGATAATGAATTAACAATATGGCAAAATTAAGGTTGTAGACCATTTTTTTGGTAATATTAGACACCACTGTTAAGCTGGCTTTTCTGAGAGTGCTTTACAATGATGTACTTACAATTTCAACTTACAATTTCATTTTTTACAGAAAGCAAATGAAGTTGCTTATCAAATGGCATCAAATTTGATTGAAAAAACAAGTTCAGCACTTGAACCATATGTTCAACTGGTAACTATATTTTATGACTAAATTTCTATTTTTGTTTCTTGGGAATTTCATTTAATATATAATATAAATGAAGAGGATTTGGAATTGTAGAAAAGTTACAAATATGTTTGAACCAAACTGGATTTGAACCAGTTCCTTTGCCTATCATGGCCATATACTTATAAAGTGTAAGATAATGGTTGCAAGAATGACTTTGTAAAGGAGAAGGCACGATAGCTCAGGTGTTGCAGCATTTGCCCATGATAGCCATAGCCAATGGTTCCAATCCAGCTCGGTGCAAGCATATTATTAACTTTTTTAGAATTTTATTTAGTAATTTTTGCTTGTATTTTCACATGAATGTAGCTATGACGCCCGGGGTGTGTATTTTGTGTCATTAGAATCAGAATCGTTATTGAAATCATTATTTTCAATATCATGATAATAGTTGCAATTGTCATTAGTTACATCTGTCATCATAGTGGTCATAATGTCATCAGCTTTATCCCTGCAGTCGTTTTTGTCTTCTTGCTACTTTCGTCATTATATCCATTATCATCATCATCATCATCATCATCATCATCATCATCATCANCGGCGTGGTTTCAGGCGATTGGTTTGCGGTCATATTGCAGTTAGTTAAGTATGCTGCGTTTTTAGTAAAACCAATGCTTAGCCATGGAGTACTTTACCGATGCTGTGTATTCCATAAGGGAAATACTTAAACTGATAATGAATTAACAATATGGCAAAATTAAGGTTGTAGACCATTTTTTTGGTAATATTAGACACCACTGTTAAGCTGGCTTTTCTGAGAGTGCTTTACAATGATGTACTTACAATTTCAACTTACAATTTCATTTTTTACAGAAAGCAAATGAAGTTGCTTATCAAATGGCATCAAATTTGATTGAAAAAACAAGTTCAGCACTTGAACCATATGTTCAACTGGTAACTATATTTTATGACTAAATTTCTATTTTTGTTTCTTGGGAATTTCATTTAATATATAATATAAATGAAGAGGATTTGGAATTGTAGAAAAGTTACAAATATGTTTGAACCAAACTGGATTTGAACCAGTTCCTTTGCCTATCATGGCCATATACTTATAAAGTGTAAGATAATGGTTGCAAGAATGACTTTGTAAAGGAGAAGGCACGATAGCTCAGGTGTTGCAGCATTTGCCCATGATAGCCATAGGCAATGGTTCCAATCCAGCTCGGTGCAAGCATATTATTAACTTTTTTAGAATTTTATTTAGTAATTTTTGCTTGTATTTTCACATGAATGTAGCTATGACGCCCGGGGTGTGTATTTTGTGTCATTAGAATCAGAATCGTTATTGAAATCATTATTTTCAATATCATGATAATAGTTGCAATTGTCATTAGTTACATCTGTCATCATAGTGGTCATAATGTCATCAGCTTTATCCCTGCAGTCGTTTTTGTCTTCTTGCTACTTTCGTCATTATATCCATTATCATCATCATCATCATCATCATCATCATCATCATCATCAAATCACACTCTGTGGCCATCACCTTGATCATCACAGCACTTCGTCGTCTTTGTAACATTGCACTGATAATTATTTTAATCACCGTGATGATCGTCTACCCAAAATGTCTCTCATGATATCATAATCATAGAATGCTATCATATATTTACCCTACGAATTTTAAGGCAGTGACATCTAATACCAGTTTCTATATTTTAAAGAGATATGCACTTCTGAAGGAAGTGTTGGTGAAAGATGAAATTTGTTACGTTTTCAACCTTTCTTCATTTGTACCTGTTCTTGTCGAGAGTAACTGTCAGATTTTCTCGTGTAGTGTCATGTAACCTCACGGTGTAGTATTTAATGGTGATCTGCCGATGTTATCTCAGTAATGTCACCGTGTTCACTTTATTATGGTGTCTTTCCATTATTTTCTGGGTCACCCTCATTTTTTCTCTTCCTACTGTCATCTCTTGCACCTTTCTAATGCCTGGCTTTGAGCCATGTCGACAAACATGGCAAAACCACTCCAGGAACATTTTTCTCGTGGATTCTTGTATAAGGTTACACTGAGACCCTTCCCCATGCCGTTATTTCTCCTGCACTCTTTCATGCTAAGGTACTAAGGAGGCAAGACCACCAACTGTAGAATTTGCTTATTCTTTAGATCGGATTGGCAAATATCGACCATTCATTGATCAGATCACCTAATTCTATGATCTTTTGGTGGGTGCAAAATTTCAGAAAGATGTCTGAGAACATCCATGTGCGCATTTGCTCTTGTACTTTACAAGTTCAGACCCTTGAAGCACCAAGACGTCATGGATACTTCTCAGTAACTAGCAGAATAAGCTTTTCACGTGCCCTGGTTTCTTTACTAGAACTGTGAAATGGTGTTTGGGCCTTTTCTGCCTTATATTTTTCATGCCCTCTAGTATATCTTGAGTTAATTAAATATTTTTAATAATATCATAGTTTTTGAACTATTAAAAATATCTGCTGTTAAAAAGACTTGCCACAGGTTAAGCAGCTGATTTTTTAGCGAGGAATCAGGTACCACTGTGGCTATCGACTTATATTTTCTGTAAATTTACTTGGGGGAATGGTGTTTCCCACTATCCACCAATTAACCCAGCTCGTATATAATTCAGGAGGACTTACAAACTAAATTTGTTTCCTTGCAAGAGCTTTTCGCTGTAGAGTTGCTGTTTTTGCTCACTGGCAAATCGGAAATTTTAAATCAATTGATGAAAAAGGCTGACCAATTTTTGAGACGTAAAACCATTAGTTTAACAATTTCCACTCTGCTCATAGCCAGCTATAATTCCATTAGATTTTAATATAATATACTGCATAGTCGTAGGATACATTACATGGCTGATTGATAACTTACGTAGCTGGATTTTTTCCCCATAGCGAATGTCGTTGATAGCGGAGTATCATTCTGTCAGAGAGTGTAATTTGTGGTTGGCCTTTGAGTTTGTCTTACTTTTAAGAATTGAGGAAAAAATGGTAAACTTTGTCACACTTTACAAGCACCCTGAAAAGAAATATTTCTCATCCAGTTTAGCAGCACAAAAATAGCAGAACTTAGACCTTTCCTCATTTTCTTTTTACTTGTCAATGAGTTAGTACCGCTATGCACTGTAGTCTGTAGTCAGTCCGTTAAATAGGAAAAGCGTGAATATTAGGGCAAAGCGGGACGCCTGAAGTTTAATCAAAATGTTCACTTCTGAAGTTTGTACTAACACTGGCAACTTAAACGATTATTTATTCAGGGCAAGCTCAAACTTTTTTTGGTGAAAAACTGGCTGTATTCACCAACCGTGGCTGCGTAAAGAGAATATTAATTGGGACTAAGGTTCAAATCATACCAAAAAGCTGGGTTTGTACCAACAGTGGGAACGTTAATTTCTTTCTGGGGATGAAGAAAACCCGTTCTGACTTAAAGAGTGGTAAACAGTTGATGCGGATAAGAGCGCACTTGTGGATGTCTAAATCTACAGAGGAATAGAAGGAAGTTAAAATATGCAAAAAGTACCAATTAAAGGAGGGTACATAAGCCCAATATTTCTGTAATCACCTTAAACATTGTTATTTGTATTGTTGAATGAAGTGTTAACTTGTATTTGTAGCTGTAACTGATTGATGTTTGATGATGTGATAGGTGTTCTGTTAATATGAATTCATTTGGGAACAGAAGTCCGAAAGAAGGACTTAAGCCTTAACAAACCCCTGGTAATTGTTTCTATGCAGTAAGAAATGACAAGATAACGGTAACACGTCTTTGCCAAGAGTCATCTTTCAGTGGGCCCCAGATGTTAGAAGTAACAGACGGTGACTAATGGAGATCTGGAGAAGAACAGTCCAAAAGGAGATAAAGGAAGAGGGATGAACATGGGGCTACCTGGAAAGAGGTCCTGCAAACAGACCATGGTGGCGAGCTCTGGTGATGACCTTGTGCATCACAGGGTGAGAAGATGATTACGTAAGAAAGTAATGTGACACCAAGATTCCATTGTTTTGTTTATTCATCAAGATTTTTTAAAAATGTTTTTTCTGTTTGTTTTAGTTTTTCAACAATGCCTTAGTTCTTGAAAAAGGAAACGAAAGCAAGTTGGTTAATCATTTGTATGATCTCATCTACGAATTGTATAATGTGAATCGAAGTGTTTTGCTGTCAGTGTTACCACAACTTGAATTCAAACTCAAGGTAATAAATGAGTGGTCAGCGTAGATATTGTGAACGTATGTTTAAGGAATGTATTTTATTACATTTAATGAAAAAGGAGACGTTGATTAATTTGTTTAATTATGGTATTTTCCCTCTAAAACCCACGAAAACTTACTTCAGATTAACTTTCAACTGAAGCGAGATGAAGCTTCACACAGGCTTGAATCAAATTTCAAACTGCGTCAAGTACAGTTTAAACCTGGTTTAGATCATTTTTTGAACCGCATCACATCTACTTTTACACTGTATCAGATCATTTTAAAGCAGTTTGAAGCTTTACACTTTCATTACAAGAGTGTATTCCTTTATTGAATTTGTATTTGATAATAATTAAACATGATACATCTATTAGTTAAACTGTCTTTCGTACAACTCCACGTGCTTGGATTCGGTGTTTTTAAATCATTTTCAGTTTCTTGTTTAGAACATCTTTATACTATATTTCAATCAATCAGATGCAGTTGTTACCAAAAGCGAGCGCCTGGGCCTCTTCCTCAACAGTAATAAAACGGAAGTCATGGTGATTTAGAAGTTGAACGTCCCAGATGCTTTCAACAAACTAGAACTTATCCTCAAGGGCCGCAAACTCTTGATCAGCATCAAAATTCATTTTCTCAAATCCTTTGTCTGGTCAACTCTCATCTACGGCTGTGAATCATCGACATTCACCGCCGAAACCCAAAGAAATATAGCTGCCATCAAGATGTGCTTCTCTCGCCGCATGCTCTGAATATCCTGCAGGGAACGAGTTACAAACAAGGAAATAATACGGCGTGTTGGGATGGAAAGGCAGCTTCTGAATATGATTGAGCAGCGGCAATCGAGATTTCTTGGTCACAATGTAGAGAAACTGGTTCTTGAAGACCCGAGTCTTTCCGGAAATCCGAAGCCAAACGGGGTCGCGGTCGGCAATGGAAGCAATTCCTGACCAGTTTCTGCGAGGTATCTGTGGAGCTCAGCATGGGAGACCATGGATCGTCTGACACCGAATCGGTGAAGGCGCCTACGAAGAAGAAGAAGAAGAAGAAGAAGAAGAAGAAGAAGAAGTACGGATTGATTTTTTGCAGGAGTTTTGTAAGGAGCCTCGGATGCAGCAAAACGTTTTTAGAGCTGGAATAACAGCCACAGCGAACCTTTATGTTGTTTTTATATACTATTTTTATATGTTGTTTTTATGTTGTCAATTTATTTAAAGATTCATCTTTATCAGGGTTATTGACCAACCCAGTCCAAGAGTTTACCGTTTTCTAAAATGTTTTCTTTGTATTCAGTAGATCTTTACTCATTCCCTTTTTTACTTTAGAATTACTTAAGTCTATTATTTTGGAAATTAAAGTACAAATCTGTAATATAATTAATATTCTACAAAGCTTCCAATATCATTTGTCACATTAAATTTTTAGTATAACTTTATTTTTATTTTTTAGAGAAACGAAGAAAGTGATCGCCTTGAAGTTGTAAAATTACTTGGAAGAATGTTTGCTGACGAAACATTTGAATTAGCTCAGCAAAATCGTCCTTTATGGTTGTGTTTTCTTGGAAGGTAAATCTCTACCATTGCATTTTGTGACTTTTCAGGTCCATGCCCTCACAAAACGTTGGTAATCATGCAGTTCATTGCTGCCCTCAGTAGCTCGAATTTGTTCTTCACTGCTCATTTTGTTATTCATTTCAATATACATCATCCTTGGTCTCCCTATTCCCCTTTCTCTGTAAGCGTCAACTCATGTAGGCCATCCTTTTGCATTTTATGCGCCATGAATGACAGTTGCCTCGTATTTGTGGCACGTAGAGTCTGTTTGATGTATCCGGCATACAGTGCAGCATCTACCTTTCCTCTGCTTCGAGATTTTTCTCCACGTACAGGTCCCTCACCCATAGGCTAATACAAAGATGATGTACCAATTACGTATCACATTACAATTACAAAATTGCTATTTTTTGTGGATAGAAACAATTGCACAGTACTTTAGTGTTTTATCGTGATTATTAGCAATGTAGATCCATTTTTTTCAAATTGAAATGCTCGTTACAAAAGCAGTATTGGTCCATCAAAGAATGAAGGAGCACAAGAGAGCCGTTCGAAAGGTGACCCAAAAAGTCATAACAAAGCCGAACACTGCTAAACACCTTTCATAGGGAGGAAAAACAAGATTTTAGACAAGAAAATCAATAAAACTACAAGGGAAATAAAAGAAACAAACCATTTCAGATAGCAGTGGTGGTAGTAGTAGTAATAGAAGTAGTAGTAGTAGTAGTAGTAGTAGTAGTAGTAGTAGTAATAGTAGTAGTAGTAGTAGTAGTAGTAGTAATAGTAGTAATAGTAGTAGTAATAATAGTAGTAGTAGCAGTAGTAGTAGTAATAGTAGTGTAGTAGTAATAGTAGTAGTAGTAGTAGTAGTAGTAGTAGTAGTAAAAGTAGTAGAAGTAGTAGTAGTAGTGTAGTAGTAATAGCAGTAGTAATAGTAGTAGTAATAGTAGTA
>RDPX01000171.1:702623-726195 GCA_003991215.1 Morbakka virulenta
CACACCTACATACCTACATCCATACATACATACACACACACATCCAAACATACATATATACATACATACATACATACACACATCCAAACATACATACATACATACATATATACATACATACACACATCCAAACATACATACATACATATATACATATATACATCCATACGTACATCCACACATACATCCATACATACATCCATAAATACATACACACATCCATACATACAATAGTTGGAAGTGGCAAAGCAGCAGCAGCAGCAATAACATTATATACTTTACCAAATAAGCATTTTGAAAATTCCGTTTGAGAGGTCGTAAGTCTTTTTTAGATTGAGAAAGGGCAACGTTAAAGACCGTCAATGACACTATTTTTGTATTAGAACCCAAAAATTTAAAGTGTTTACATAAGACTGCTTATTAGATATATTTGTTTTTGGTTAACAAGCCGTATGTTTTATACAATGTCTGTCTGCCTCCCACTTTGTTTTCCTAACAGTTTATCATCCATTTGTTCAAAAAGATGAAAATGTCTCTTCACGTAAATCTCTCTTATACTATATAGTATAAGAGAGATTTATAATATATAGTATATAGTATATACTATACTCTTATACTATAGAATGTCTCTTCTCAAATTTTGTTGAACTTCCAGTTTAAAAGAAAGAAACGATGAGCATTAAAATACATTTTTAACGCTGATAATTTTTGTTAAAGGCTACTGTGTATCAACAACTTGGTTTAATCCTTGTATAGATGTTAGTACAACAATTGTAAACAGAATTCTCCTTTTGTTTTAGCTTTGATTTTGAAGACGACGAGGTGAGACAAACATGGTGATTAATCGTTGTTAATGCATACGGAAAACTTTGCCTTTTTTAGAAAAAAATGTTAAACATAGTTGTTGACAAGTTGTCTTTCGAATGTATTTGATATACCTTGATCGTTACTGATCTGTCAGTATTATCACTTTGTGAGAATCATTCGTAGGGTGGCCTTACATATGAACACAAAACAACAATTTGCATGCATTCTTCTCCAAGAGGGACTTGACTGAGCACATTGATAGACTTAATACCATTTATGAAGTATCCTAGTACTCTTTTATGTCACTGTTAATTGGGCAAACTAAACGTGATGATGGAGATTTTTTGGTATTAAGGTACCAATAATGATGATGATGATGATAATAATGATATGATGATGATTAGATGTTTGCTGTTTGTGCCTTAACATTTTTAATAACTGTGTAACTAGTTTTATTATAAAACTGACAACAAAAAGTGTTTTCTCTAAACAACTGTCATATAATGTTTAATTTTTATTTTGAAAATGTGAAATTGTTTTACAAAAGAGTAATTTTATCCAGATGATTTATGAAACGGGTGGCTCAACTTGGTAAAGTACGTTTTCTACGTCCCCTTTTCATATTTATTTACCAAAGCTTTTTTCCAATATTAATATTTTTCTGCTTCTTTCTCCTATGATCTTCATCCTTCTTTAGCAGAATCGGCCAATCGTGCTGTCCTTCGCCATCAACATTTTTATATCTTTTTTTCTTAAATATTTTCATATTGTTCTTGTTCCCTCCATTTCTGTGTTTTCTAGCAGACCTTCTTTTATTTTTCTTAACATCAATATTTCTCCCCCATAGCTGTATGTGCCTTAACTTCCAATTTCACTCGTATTTTCTTGTCTAAAAGAGCACCGATTACCTTTCTGTTTGTCTTTCTGCATTTACTTATCCCTGGTTATTTGAACTCACTTTCCTCCCTTTTAGTGCTCTACGACTCTAAGGTGCCATTTTTTTCATATCGCTTTTTGCTACTTAGTAATTCTTTTCTTTCAGTATTCAGGTTCATTCCTTTCCTCTTTAAGTTGTCTTTCCATGGAAAATACTGTGCTGTCATTCTTCTACTTCACCTCCAATAATGTGTCGATCTTCAAGAAAGCATGGAATTCATCTGATCCAGCCAAATATTGATATGAGTCGCATTTTTGTTATTAGTAAGGCCTGAGAACGACTTGTCGACAGCGTATTGGTAGAATTCTTGGAAAGCGTTTTTGTTGATTCTCAATACGGATTTAGAGGACCTTACTTTTTTCTTTGTTATCATGAAATGTATCAATAGAATTATGGGTGGGTCTGGTATAAAGGGCAAGCTATGGCCCTGGATATTTCTAAGGCATTTGATAAGTTGTGTTTTCTAGCTTACTTCTTAAGCTTTCTGATTATGGTATTGGTGAAAGGGCCCCTGGTAACATCCAGTTATTTTGGTCAGATCGCATAGTGCATGTCACAGTTAACAAGATTACGTCTCACGAGCATTCCATTACGTCTGGCGTTTCTCAAGGTTCTATTTTTGGTCAAACTATCTTTCTTCGTCACACCAATGACATTCCTGGTAACTTGGTTCAGTTGAGAAACTAGGCAGGAACAAGTCAAAACTTGCAAAGTATATAGAACCTGAACTTTAGACCGTCAAAGAATGGGTAAGAAAAGGGCTGGTTTCTTTCAGTGCGGTAGAAAAGCAAAGTGATGTCGTACAGTAGAAAGCTGAATAATTAACTGTTCCTAGCGTTATTGGCTTATCATTTTGTCAAAATTTTTCTTAGAGTTATTATATTCAATCTGTTGTTAAGTTTCCTTGTAGAAAGTTTGAGGGGTTATTTTTTGTATCGCGCTAAAAAGTTCCGTACGCCTGAAACCTTTTTTCATCCCTGTTCATCTACTATCTGTCCTTGTATGGAAGACTGCTGTTATGTCTAGATAGGCTCTCCCTCTTCTCTTCTTAGTCGAGCTCAGAGACGTGTTTGTAACTTAGGAAGTCCATCCTTAACTATAAACAAGAAATAATTTAGAATTTTGATGTAACATTTTAACTGAAAGGTCTTGTCGAGCGCATAGCAAGACCATGATGATAAATAAATAATCATCAACACGAAGGTCGCTATAACTACCACTATCATTGAGAATCATTTCACCAACACAAGAATATGAGAAGACCTCGACTGAAGAAAAGCTTTCACATGTGAAGTCAACGTGTGAAGTCAACGTATTGTAATGGTTGTCGTATTGCACGGGGCAAGAACAAGACACAACCTGTAAGACATTGCACTTACAAATTGGAAGGGTGGTAATAAGGTTGCACTAGTACCGGTGTTTGTATCGAGGCATTATCTCAATGAGGGTACCAACCAAAGCTGAAGTTCAAGGCCATAGGAGTTGGAGGATCTACCTGTTTTATGAAATATATCTAACTATAATTATATATAATTATAGTGCTGACATATTTAGTAGTAATTTTAACGTTCGGTTGACCAGACCTGTCAACAGCACATTTTTACGGGCTTTTGACGGGAGTTGAACTGGACAGGCTTTTTTACCTGCCCGTCAACATCGGTGAAAATCAATATTTTAATTAAGATCTGATCTGATCTGAGGGAGGGTTGGAAACCAAGACTAAAGAGGTTCTCATCCTCCTTGAAATTGACTCAACATCACCGAATGCCAGCCTGGTAATTCAAGGTCTCGAAATTGGCTTACAGGTAATTGCCAAAGTCAAGATCCCACAACCAGATCCAGTTTTATATTAATACCAAAACGGTATTCTGATAGTTTTAATTATTTATTGGTTGTATTAGTATTTGTTATTTAGTATTTATCTCTTACCATTTGAAAGGTTTAAAGTTTTAGCTTGAATAAAAGTGTAAAAATTCTATTTTTTTTATAATGCTACGATCTGGTTGAATGGCGAGGAAAAGCTACCTATTCACGTGTACTTTTTCTTTGAACAAGCAGGCTTCTACTGTTAGTTTTGTATTCCATTTTTCCCATGATATAAAAGCTTTAAGCCAAGAAAATTACTGTTTATATTTACCTGAAACCTGTTTGAGGATATAGATGTATAGAGAAAAAGTACGTAGCTTTGTAATGCCAAATATTTACGGCTTATCAGTCATGAGAACAGTTGTAAAACTACTAAAGGTCTTAATGTAAACTGTGATAAATAGCAAATTATAAGGTAGGGCCTGTCTGATTGCGGTGTTTCCAACAGAGTTCAAGGTAAAATTGGCCAGAATCAGAATATTCGGGGAAAGTTTTACACGCGTAGTTTAAAGTTAGAAAATTATCTTTGTTGTTTCGTGTTGATTATGATTAAAACAGTTAAGTTCATAGTTCTCAAGTTTTTCATTCAACTTTTCACCGTACCTCTGTTAATTCAATATATTTTTTATTTATATTTTTAGCTTGAAGGATCACCGTTAAAACAAGGAAACAAGACGCCCTCTCCCTCAGCTCAGAGCACTTTGCAGGTTAGAAAAGTTTAGGAAGATGTTACTCTTGTTTGACACTGTTTCAAGGGCATCAGTTATATTTTAGTGTCAAGCAAATCATTTTCTGTTTATCGACCACATGTAAGCAATAGCTATTTCCAAGAAAGAAGCTTGAAAAAAAACCCAGTTAAAGTTGTACACGGCTTCAAATGTATGAAGCGAATCTTTGTGAACTGCAAACTAAATGGATTGGAAGAGAACTTAGTCCTGTTAGATACAGGAACCTGTGACAGCTATATTGACACCGAATTAGTATAGTATATAATATAGCTATATATCTATAGATATAGCTATATATCTATAGATATAGCTATATATATAGATATAGATATATTATATACTTTACTAATTCGGTGTCAATACGGCTGTCACAGGTTTTATATATATATATATATATATATATAAGCACTGAATTAATACGATGTACCAAAAAAGTGAAAATGGCTTACTCTTCTCTAGGCATCGAAGTAAGAATATATTGTTACTTATCTTTCTTTTAATTTCCTTGGTCATGATTATACACGTCACACCTTTGGCCCAAAGTTCACCTTTTACTGCAGTGTCTCTTGCAAGATCATGGCTTTTTTGGACAACACTCTAGCTTAGAAGTTGTATTTGGGTTATCGAGCCCCCTCTGTCATCACTTCCCCTATTAATCCACGTACCTTCTTCATAAATCTTCCTGGTGACAGTCACCCGATGGCTATAAAGCTAAGGTGCTTCTCAGAAGACGACTTCAACATGGTTCGTGAAGAAGTAAAAACGTTGGTCAAGCAGTCATCAACCTCAGTGAGTCACCCTTGCGATCCCATGTTTTAGTTACCAGGGATAAAGGCATGAAAAAAGGATGCTGTTTGATTATTCCCAGGCAACATTTTCACATACATTATAGTGAAATCACTCCCTAGGATCAACGCAATGAAAAATATTTTTAATACACTATCTTTACTTCCCTTGACTTGAAAAATGCATATCATCAAGTATGAAAAAGAAAAGGCAATTTAGTGGCCTGTAACCAAAAAGAAAATTATATCAATTCAGTCGCATCCCGTTTGATGTAAAAAATGGCATGACATCCTTTTAACGTACAGTCGATAATATCGTTACAGAAAACAGGCTACCTGGGACATCTCCTGACGTCAACAATGTGTGGATTGGATGTGCAAGAACATGATGGAAAACAGCGATTCCTAAGTGACAGCCTTCAATCCGCAGGGAAACGGTCAGACAGAGAGGTACTGTGGTGTTATCTGAAAAGCAGTAAATCTTGCCCTTAAAATCTTTCAATCACGTCCCAGGAACACATCCTTCCAAATACTCGACCTTCTTTGAGAGCCCTGCTGGGTACTGAAAAAAAACAAAACACCATTGCACACCAAAGAATTGCTCGGTCCCCATCTGCCTGAACAATACTACTGTGGACTAACAATGTAGCCTATGGTCATGTGTGTTTACCTGATGGGAGTGAAAATCACAGATTCTGTGCAACATCTGAGACCTAAAGGTGTTTTGAACTCATATAAACAATATTGGTGTAAATGTCTTAAAACTATAAGTATCGTTTACATATGTAAACTAATGCATAGTCTTAAGATTTTTTCTTTTCTGTTTACATATACTGCGTTGAATTTTTTTGGATTAAAGCCTAAAATAAGATCAGGCAAACAGGATTGTTATTCCCATAGATAGACAAGTTGATCACATTAGACGTACGTTTAGCATTAGGTGTAAAACTCGAACAAGGTAACAATGAATTCTAAGAGGTAGAATAGTGTGTGATTAGGAAATCAGGACGGAACTTAACATACGCGAGTCTATTGACACTGACAGTGTTTTTATTCTTTGTTCGAAGATTCTCACTTTTCAAGGCCCAATGTTCCATCCCATTTCAGTGCAAATACGTAGCTGATATCGGATTTATTTAGAAGACTTCAATCTGTTTCTAAGAAGGTATTTTCACTGAATGTCTTACCAGTTTCAAGAAAGAGACCTGTCGGGCGTAGTTGTGAGCTACTTTCTTTATAATAAATGTCAATTATAACTTCTGGATGAAAAATATCTATGCACATTATTTCCCCTCTTTTAATATTAAAATATGATGACATCTTATTTTTTCAGGTGAAAAGAAGCAGGTCAAAAAGAAGATAACCAGACTGCAACTCAGTTTCAAATGTCCGTGACGAAGATAAGATTTTACGTCCTTTCTGTATTGAGAAGTTCGATGAAAACTTCAGGTATCCAGACTTATTGTACATTGAACTGGAAAATTTGCTGAAACAACACGGCTGGAAACGTTATGTAAAGATAAAGTTTTTGAAATATTAACTACATTCAAAGTAAATCAGAAACTTGGCCAACAAATCAGCTGGTATCACATCCTACGGAGTAGTTGTAGTTAACTTGGTTTTGTAAAGTCTATCCAGTTGTTTTATGCTGTTTCATTGAGCAGTATGTTGGAGAAATTTACGATTAGGTCAGTATTAAACGTACAGCTGTGCTGATGATGTTTAAAGGCAGCATCGTCTAATATTATCATCAACTGAAATCAGCATTATCTAATATTATCATTAACTTAGATGCATCATCGTCTAAAATTATCATCATTCAGTATTAGCATCCTCTAGTATTAACATCAACTAAAATCAGCCTAATCTAAAATAAACATCAACTGAAATCAGCATCGTCAAATATTATCATCAACTGAAATCAGTATCGTCTAATATTATCATCAACTGAAATCAGCATTATCTAATATTATCATTAACTTAGATCGGCATCGTCTAATATTATCATCATTCAGAATTACCATCCTCTAGTATTAACATCAACTAAAATCAGCCTAATCTAAAATAAACATCAACTGAAATCAGCATAATCTAAAATTATCATCAACTGAAATCAGCATCGTCAAATATTATCATTAACTGAAATCAGCATTATCTAATATTATCATTAACTTAGATGCATCATCGTCTAAAATTATCATCATTCAGAATTACCATCCTCTAGTATTAACATCAACTGAAATCAGCATAATCTAAAATTATCATCAACTGAAATCAGCATCGTCAAATATTATCATCAACTGAAATCAGCATCATCTAATATTGTCATCAACTTAGATCGGCATCATCTAATATTATCATCATTCAGAATTAGCATCCTCTAGTATTAACATCAACTTAGTTCTGCATTATCTAAAATGATCATGAACTAAAATCAGCACCATCTTATACTAACATCAACTGAAACCAGGATATTCTAGAATTGAAATAATCTAAAATCAAACTCATCGGATATCAGTCATTTAACACCAGAATCACTTGGAGCTGAATTTTAAGTCACTCAACCAATTGAATGTTTATGGGTTTATTTTGTGTATTCTTATTTATGCCAACTACGTACATAAGAAAGGGGGACTTTTGTTGTTATCCTTAGTCTAATTTTTATTCAGTCTTATTAGCCAATGTTTCCTTTGTTAATATCAAAGTAGAGGTGTCCGTTGTAGATTGCAATGCCCCATTCTGTATGTAGAATGTAGAGGTAACATGTACAAGACAATACAGATAACAAAGTGTTGCCGGGGTGAATTATAGGAGGGGAGGGTGCAGCTGCATAGATGGATTGAGTTTGAAAAACATGCATTAATTATAAAAGTAAGTCTGATTACCTGTATTTTGAACTCTGACCTTCAGTGTAAATTAAGTCAAAGATCATACCTATTTGAAACAAACAATTTGATGACCTCAGGTCCTAAAGGTATTGTAATTCAAAAGTCATTATACCATTTTGAAATAACGCGGACATTACATAGACATCTGTTGGTTTTAGAAATTTCATGAACTTTATATGACCTCTCACCAAGAAGGTATTTTACCTCAAAGGTAATAGCATCATTTTGAAATGCAGTAGGACAAATGCAGTAGGACACACACTTATTTCACTCAGGAGTTACACACTGTTGATATTCTTTTATGTTTGTACGAGTTTTGTTAATTTTTAGTTCTGTTACTGTTACTAAACTTTTAAAAGATAGTTATGTAAACATTGTACCAAATTTTGCTTCTTCGTTGAAAGGTTATTTTATTCTAGAGAAGCTCTTTGTGGTTTTGAATAGATTATTCCATTATTTAAGAGGTGGTTTTTTTTTCATATTTTTTCTGTGGTGATGGAAAGGATTACGATGGTGTTGGTGCCAACGATGATGACAATTATGATGATGATGATGCGTGATTATTGGCAATGTTATAGAGCTAGTTTAAAATTAAGCCCATTTGGATACAGATCAGGCTCACTTGGGCTATTTTTGCTATCTGGATCTAAGCAAGTGGATGCAGAAAGGCTAGTGAAGAGACGGATTGAAGATTTGAATTTTGTCATTAAAAAAAGTCAGTTGTGGAATGATACAGAACGTAATCAGTAAAATTCTAATGTGTAGAATTAGGGTGGAAAAATAACTCTTGTTTTCCAGAGATATCTTCAAAACAGAACCGGGATAATTGCTATCAGAAACAAATAATTTTGAACCGTTTATGAGTGGCAGTTTGTATGGTCTTTTTGTGTTTTTGTCATCCAATAACAAGTGTGCATACTCTGTAATGACGACTTCGTGATTGCTATCAGTTGGATGATTTCAGTGGCACACTGTTGTTATTATTTATCCGATGAAAGGAATGAAATTGGTCCACTCATTTTGCTTGTTTATTTTTCAGCTTTTATTTGAATAACAATACTCAAAATATTAGTTGTCTTTGCCAATTTTCCTACTCAGAAGGAAGAGGGAGGGATGTTCCGATTATTTCAACTGGTGACACAGAGCAAGATGACAATTAACGGCCCGTCTCATTACGAAATTCTTTTGGCAAAGTAAGGGAAAGAATGGCCGTCATAACTGTTATTTACGTTTGCTTCGTGAAAATCTCGGTGGCTTATGGTCTGGCTTTGAACGAAGCCATTCGACTGCTGTGGTACTGGAGAGGTTGATGGGGCTTGGATATGATGATGGTAGCCGTGGCTTGATAGCTAGTGCATTTGGGCTGTAAGGAAGAGTTTTTGGGTTCCGATTCTCTTGAGGAGCGAAATGACTTGGGAACTGGACTCGAAAAAGCATTGCTTGGTGTCGGGAAGGACGTTTGGTCCACGCCGCGGTTACCGTTCCCGAAAGAGGCCTGACTTTATGATAGGAAAAAAATTATAGAATACTTAACGCTGATAATCACGCTCACTGTTTCTACTGATCTTCAAAAAGCTTTCGACACGGTAATCCATATAACTTCGATTGATAACACCAATAAAAATTTCGAAAGAATCATTTACACTTTGGCACTTAGAAAGCAGTGCTGATGGAACCTTACAGAGAATATAAAGTCGGCGAAGGTTCACTCCCAGGGTCTACTGTTTTTTGATGTACAGAAACGACTTACCAACAGTTTACAAGGCTACCATGATACTGAAGAAATTGATAGCCACCAGATCTGATAAAGTAGCTGACAATAAAAATGATCAAAACTTTATTTCTTGATCTTTAAAAAGCATTTTACATGCTGAGGCAAACAATTGAGCATCTAACAAAGAGAAATAAAAACTAGCAACCTAATGCAACCATCGGAAAGAAATGAAAGGAAAACTTTTAAAATTTTCCCCTAAATAAATTAGATGCGAAATATGTTAAGTGTACAGGGTTTTTTCATACAGTGTGCGCTCGTTAAGTGGCACCCCAGATTAGTGGAACTTTCTCAAAGTTGTACAATTTCTTCCGGTCCACATGGATTTGCTTTATCAAATCCCTCTTTTTGCAGTCGGATAATTGGAACTCCCAATCAGTGGAACTTTCAATAACTAGGACCATTTTTTTAGTCAGAGATATTTGGCTGCATTCGTGGTACCGTCAAAAAGCATCACAAGAACTTTTCTTAATGAAATACAAAACATAGTTGACTATTTTTACAAGGGCAGCAATAACAAATTTCTAAACGAAGGGTTGCTACTGCAACTCTTGTCATAAATGCAAGGCATTGGAAGAAATCGATTGAAGCCAAAGCTGTGGAACGTCTTTATTATTAAAGAAAAAATTGCCAAATATTACAATGATCATCTTATTGTAAAGGAAATGGAGAAAGGAGAAAGTTAATGTCACTCCTCTAAAAACCCATAGCAGACATATATAATTTATGGTGATTCCATTTCATGTATGTTACTGATGCCTTTCAAAATTTGTATCAATATTTTCTCACATCTTTGCAGTATAGGTTGGGGATAATAATCATCTCTTCAATTCTTGCTTAAAACCTTTGGTTGAAAATTAAAGATTAAAATATGATTAGATATCATTGAGTAAGTAGTATTAAAATGTTCTTTCATGTCTCCTATTCTAACAAACATTCAGTTTTTCATGATGAGGTATTTAATTGCAGGAAATAAGATAAAAATACTGTATTCTCTAATCTCATTTCACACTCCTGCTTATAATCTTTTTACAAAACACGATAGCATGTCTTCAGAATCGGAAGAGGCTATGACTACCTCAAATAATTCTTTTCACTCCTCCTTTCTGACTTCATTAGTATTATCTAGTGTTCATTGATGACTGTTGAGTCATACAATCCCATGAAGTGATACCCCACTTGACTCTTATGAACTGCTGTAGTATTGGTTGTTAGCATAGATCTCTTTCAGATCAGGACCAGTGAAAACTCCATCTGTGCATATATCCAAAGTCTTGTGACATCGAATTCTCTCAATGTATATGTTGTCGTGTAATATCTAACAGCCAGGATACCAGATTTCTTTATATATCCATACCTTTCTTCCAATGTCAGTCCAAGCACCAGCTTTAAAAGACACTTCCTTTTCTCTACATAAAGTCCATTATCACTAGAAACCCCCAACAGATTTCATATGCTATCTATTTACACTTTGCTTTTTGTTACATGCGACTGTGAACAGCTTATCAAATTCAAGACCTGTTTTTCATTACCAGTCAGTTTGAGCATGTTCTTGTCTGTACATACTTGTTATCAACCAGCCTGAACAGCAGATTTCGTATGTCCTTCCCTTGGCTTATATTATCAGCCAAAACAGAAGGTATAAAAGGAAAGGTTTAGTTGCATAAATTACCTCATACACTGTATGAGACTAACTAAAATATTATAAATACTTGGATGTTAATTTATTACGTCGTAATTAAAGCTCCAGCTATTCTATAACTTTCAACTTTCTTGTTCATTATCTGTAAATTGTAGAAAAGTAAAAACTGTGTTCACCCAGCGGAATCTAGTTGTGCACAAATAGTTTCCACTTTTCTACAATTTCAAATCCTCTTCATCTATATTATTTGTAAATGTTACAATAACATTTTTGCTAGTTCCAAAGTCCTATTAAATTCTGCTACAACGAGTGTGTCCCATCCCACAATACAAAAACCCTTAAAAGGTAAGATTTGTTTTCTTGAATCGGTATTTTTATTTGGCTTGTTTCTACCACAGATTTGAGAGCAGTTTTTCTTTTAATATACAGACCAAGCTTGTTTCGCTTTGCGATACTGATATTCCCTCTTATGAATTAGCCATTGTTCAGCCAAGAAAGATCTCGTCCCTTAACAGTTTACTAAACGAAAGGTCGATCTAAAACCTTTAGCAGTCTTAATACCTTCCACCATCCATTAACATCATCTTTCAATACACCATCCCATAAGACTAACTCAAGGTCTTGCTGAAAAACCTCACGACCATTCGCTAAAATCTGTGTACAACTTTCCATGACTTTATGCTTTATTTTCCTAATTGCAACTACATTACAACCGCTGGATGGGTGGAGGCAATTATGTCTATTTGAGTACTTATATCAGATGTGATTCATACAGGTCCTTTAAATGTGATACTTAAATTCAAGTTACGATATTCATTTGGCTTGTTGACCGGTATCTTGCAGATAAATACACGTTTTATCACCTATTAGAATTATTGCTTTCTTCTCCTCGGGTATGCCAATGCCCAGCACATCATTAAATAACTGCTCACAGTCCTCATGTAGATAGATGATACCTTGGTGTACGGGGAAGGCACAAACAATGTCAAATAAAAATAACCAACTTCACATATATATATCGAGCTGGCAGTATCCGATATCTTTTACCTCCAGATCGCGCATTTTTGAAAACTAATATTTGCATACACTGCAACACCATCTCCTGGCCCAAGTTCTGATCATACCTGTGCAATTCGAATCAACATACCTATAATTTCTTTAAAACCTTCAGATTTTCAAGACTCACTTTAAAACAATCCATCACTTCATGTAGTAAAATCTTTCGTTAATCATAAACTCTAGCCAAACCACAGATTTTTCTTGTAAAAACCTTTAATCCTCTTCNCGGGGAAGGCACAAACAATGTCAAATAAAAATAACCAACTTCACATATATATATCGAGCTGGCAGTATTCGATATCTTTTACCTCCAGATCGCGCATTTTTGAAAACTAATATTTGCATACACTGCAACACCATCTCCTGGCCCAAGTTCTGATCATACCTGTGCAATTCGAATCAATCAACATACCTATAATTTCTTTTATACCTTCAGATTTTCAAGACTCGCTTTAAAACAATCCATCACTTCATGTAGTAAAATCTTTCGTTAATCATAAACTCTAGCCAAACCACAGATTTTTCTTGTAAAAACCTTTAATCCTCTTCTTTGAATCCTGTAAACACATATCTTCAATCTCGGAGCCCTCAGCATCTCATTTGATCCAAGTAAATTATTATGTCTGACATTTTAGGGCCATTAACTACATATCGATATTGGGCATGACATTTAAACATCTGTTCTCGTCGCAATAAATAATTTTGGATCGCCATTGCGCATTTGGAATGCTTTTTATGACGGTCAAGAGCGTTTTTCTTGATACCGGGCTTGGATACGTTTCAATATCTTCACTAACATGAAGCGTGGTCACGAGTTCGCGGCATTGTGGCCTGAGGCAAAACATATTTATCTCTGTTCATAACGACGAGTAACGACATTAAGAGTTTGTAAAGCTGAGTTTTTTATGCAAACACGAGTAATATTCCTAGGTCTTGAACAGGAACACTATCTGGTCATACCATTCCTATTATTTACTTCTCACTGATTTATTTCTTGTACACTTTAACTGAACGGTACCAGCAACTGATATATTCCTGATATAAACTATTCTGAATCATAGCTGTACAAGCGTCTATCCGACCGGAATCTCGTTTGGTGTTTGAAAACCCTTTAATATTTAAGTGTGTAGGGAATTTTTCTCTCGATAGACACGACGCTATTAAAAATAGCTGAAACCCAGAGCTGATCGACATTCTTCCACAGTAAATAGGCGTCCTAGACTTTCATGTAACAAGTTGCCGCTGTTTACTGAACCAACTTAAACAAAAGTTCACCCAAAAACGTAAACAGTAATTTCTCAACCTTCAAAACATTTTACGCTTTCCCTGGTAATATATTTCAAAATACTAAAATGTCCTTAATAGTGATACCAGCCACTGTTTTGCTAAAACCCCCAACCACTTCACACTTTAGAAGAACCTCCTTTCAGAGTCTAAAGCTTCTGTGACTATTACAAATATCCATCAAAGAAATTCAAAGTGTAAAGGTAAAATTTGCCACAAGGATCTGCGCAGGAACAAATGCGTCGGTCAGGCTCATGTCCTCGTGCACTTTTTTACAATCATATTGCAAGCAAATATTCATGTCCATCAGATAGTCATTTTTATTTTGGTTTACTTTACTTTTTGTCACTCTTAATCGAGCTGTTTGTATTTTTCTGATAATAAACCTTTTTCTGGGATGGAGCTTAATGTGGGAGGCAGGCTATTGTTACGTGTTAGGAAAATGTCATTAGCCAAAAAAAAGGCATTAGCCATCAGGTTATCGATTTACTAACACTTAACCAAGTGATTTAAATTGTTCTAATTAGCGTCACTGACAGTAACTCATGTTTACGCTTTGGATATTCACGAGTTCAAAAAGTTCTGAGTTTAGTAGGGGAGAGAGACGGAGGAAAAGAAACGAGGAGAATGAGACGAAGGAAATGAAACAAGGGGGATGAGACGAAGGAAACAATTGGATGGCGAATATAAGATGAGAATAGAAAATTCGAATAAACGTCAGGGGCATTCATTTTCTTCTTCCTAACTTTAGGGGGCACATTCAAGAAAAGCATTTCCTTCAAATTTTGGGAAGAATACAAAAAGAAATGTTCAAATCATCTGACTCTTCAAAATAAAATTAAAATACAATGAGATTACAAAGTACAAGAAAAGGAAAAAAAGAAAAAGGATAGCACTAAAGTGGCTACCAACATTGCTTTGGGTTAAAGTAGTGAAAATGTGAAATGTGATCAAGTATTTCACGTCAAGAACGTTTTTATTTTGTATGGTTCAATGTTGAAGACGATTCCCAAATAAATATGCTTTTGGTACACTTATTCAAATGAACAGTCGATTCAAAGGTGTCTTTTTTTTCTGTTGTTGGGGTTCATATGACGCAAAACGTCAGTTAATAGAGAAAAAAAAGAGAAAGAATACATACAGTAACCAATATTCTATACCAAAATAATATTGGAAACAACAATCTAAATAATCTTTATTTACAAAGTTCTGCCTTTATCAACCCACCTTTAAAATCGGCATAGAAATACCAAGTGTGAATGGGCTTTAAAATGGTTCATATGATCCATTTGGTGTTAGCACACTCCACACCATTAACACCATATCACAGAGTAACAGAGCCTTGCCTTTGGTTATTTCCTTATAAACGTCCACCAAAATTATCCAAGATTTACAAGAATGAGAAGGCCGAAAATGGTTCACATGATTCAACTGGTCTTAATAAGTTAATAACGGGGCTAGGAATCAAATCAATCTGGTTCACTGTTTTCGTTTTAATGCTCATAAGAACTGATCTTTCTAATCTATGCTCCATCTTTAACAAGTCTTTTTTTCTCTTGATTTACAAAAGGGATTTCAAAATTGTAACAAGTACGTAAGACCCGTAAACGCTTCATACATTACAACTGAACCTCGATTATCCGAATAAGCGGAACGGGAAGCAATTTGTTCGGATAACTGATTATCTTTAAATAAACGACACTTTACTCGATATACATGTACATGTATTTACGTCAGAACACACGTTTAACTAAATATTTAACAGGGCCGGAAGATCTTGTTCGGATAGTCCGAAATTCGGATAATCGGTGTTCGGATAATTGAGGTTCAACTGAAATACCGTAACTGTTCTAATTTAACGCGGCGGTAAAAATAATTATTTTGACCAACCCGCGTTAATATTTAGAGGGGAAAAAAATTCATCCGCACAAAATAAGAAACATTTTTGACTTTTCAAAAAAAAATCTTTTTTCAAATGAATTTTTCCTTTAATAAATTTTACAAGCTCTTTCTCTTCTTATTAATTCGTACCTTTTTGCACTCGTTGAAATCCTTTAGAGCACTGGAAACGAGATATGGTAGCTTTGCATGAACTTCCACATTTGTTGACTTAAAAGTATACAAGGACGGAAGTTCCATCCCTCCTTGAGGTATATCTTTAGAAAATAGTCTTTTGCCAGTTATTCTCACAAAACGTTCCCCACCATTCTTTACGTAAAAATACACTATTTTTGACAAGAACTTTGGTATATGTCCAACAGTTACGTCATCGTTTTTAAGCGCCATTGCGTACTTATCCTCGAGAAGCGCACCAGGTCGTGTTTCTTTGCAGACGGTTAACTCACTACCAAGGTTTGCTTCCCCATTCACTCTGGTATACATGATGGCCTCTAACACAGCACTCAGTGGAAAATTCCTTTTCTATCATGATTGGTATTTCATTTGTATTTAGTAAAAGTTCCTTGAAACAAATTTTCGACGAGTTTTCCATGTTGTTAAAGGCAAAACCAAGTCACAAAGGTCTCAAAACCTTTTCCTTTCATTTTTTATCTTGTGTTTTTTTTACCTTTATGATTTTCGAACGTTTTTCATTTTCGAATGTTAGGACTTTCGAATGTTTTATGAATGGCGTGATTTGTGTTATGAGGACGATACGTCAGCCTTATTTGAACGAAATAATTGTGAAAATGGCCACACAAACCAAGATGCAAAACTTTTTAAAGAAGCGACCAGTTTCAACAGTACCACTCAAACAAGAAAAAATCTCTAGCTTTCTAAAGTCTGTGGATGAAAGTGAAAAAGATGTTATTTATGTCGGAACAAAGAAAAAGAAACTCGTACAATTCTTTATACCCTTTTGACTTTTCGTCGCTTTTCGTATAGTCTTTTATGACGACCTTGTTCACTATTTATCTTTAGGGGCGTCAACACTTCCACCAAAGAAACGTGCGATAGGTAGACCGATAAAGCTTTACACATCAAAACAGCTTGAACAAATCATGATAAAGAATCACGACTTTTATGATATGGTGGATTTCGCAAAGCATTACGAGTAATTATTACAAATTCACTTCACATCATCTACTGCACTGGTTCCAGACCCACCTTCCAAAACACGGAAACGTGTTACCCAAAAGAAGAAAGTAGAAATTCGTTTGCATTATTCTGTTGGTAGAAACTTTGCTGAAACTGCACGACCTTTCAAAATCAATGAGTCAACAGTCCGAGGAATGGTCAGCAAGTTTACGCCCATTACCTGAAAATATCAAGTTATCCAGTTAATGTAATCTTACAGGAGCTGGTAGACCGTTATCCTATCCTTCTGAATTAGAAGATGAACTGCTAAAGTAGATTTTGGTTTTAAGAGATTTGCATTTTCCAGTTTCAGTAATGAGCTTTCGAGAAAAGGCAAAGCACGTGATTCAACCTCACAACCCATTATTCGTTGCCAACAGGGAATGGGCTCAAAAGTTTTTTTCTAGACACCAATTGTCGCTTCGTGCTCGTACTTCGATCAGCCAGAAATTCCCTAAGCAGTTGGAAAACGTTCTTACAAAATTTTACGAGGATGCTGCGTGTTTCATGCGTATTGGAAAGAACCCTTTGTCCCTGGTTGGTAACATGGATGAGACACCGGCGTTCTTTGACATGGTTCCAACAAAGTGCATTACACAAAAAGTCGAGAAAGAGTGTGTAGTTCGCTCTTCAGGAAGCGAGAAGAAACATCTGACGATCGTTCTGTCAGCTACAGGAGACAGGGAAATGCTTCCACAAATCGTAATCTTTAAAGGGAAGACTGATAAAACTATTCTCGATTTAAAAATTCCTCCTGGTTTTGTTATTAAGACGTAGAGCAACGCATGGATGGATGATGAATTGATGAAGGTCTGGGTGGAAGAAATTTGGTTAAAACATGTACGCGCTGAGTGTAAAAAGCTTGGTTTTCAAAATTCCTTGTCATCATTTGATGCTTTCTCCGCTTATTTGACTGATAGAGTCAAAGCTCAATTATTGGAAAGTAACTCTGATATTCTGCAGATACCAGCCGAGTGTACTTCAAAGTGCCAGCCGATGGATGTATGCCTAAACAAGCCTTCCAAAGCTGTTTTGAGAAAATGTTGGACCCAGTACGTTTCAAGTGTTGTTGAAAGCTTCCCTGATGGAAATAGCAGTAACAAAAAAAATTCCAGTGCCAACTTGCCAGCAGATGGTTGACTGGGTCAAAGAAGGATACGACTATCTTGCCCAGGACAAGGAAATGGTGAAAAAATCCTTCGAAGTTTTTGGAATAACTTCTTTGGACTCTGAAAGTGTTCGTAACGGAGAATTTTTCCAAAAATGTATGGAAAAGGCTCAGGAAAGCCCTATAGCTGAGGATGATGAAGAAGATGATGATCCTTTTTCGTAGATGAATACTTCAATTTACATCGAAATCTATATTTTCGCAAATAGAAACCAGTGTCTATTCTCTTTAAATTTTCAGATCCGCGTTAATAATTTGAGCCGATTAATTACAAACTTTTGGCCATTTGTGCCAATCCGCGTTAGTTAGAATCCGCGTTAAATTAGAATAATTTCGGTATTACAACTATGATAACCCCTTTTTCAAGAATTTTCTTTCTTCTAATCTTACAAAGGCTGACAATGGGATGTCAAAATTGTAACAAGTGTGTAATAAGCTTAAATCGTCAACCGTATTAATATCATTTTCCTATTCATGGTTACATAAAATATGAAAAAACTGCAACAAGTATATGTGGGCACAAAACGCTATAAATATTAACACCAGCTCAAGTACAAAACATGTGTTTTATTAATTGCTATTAATATGTACTGCTTATTATTGAGGTGGATTTGCGTTGCTAAATACATACTACTATCTACCTTTCAATTCAACTAGGCAATCCTCCAATTTAAACCCACAACCCCAAAGTAACTGTTAAAATATTTATCACTCGCTGACAGAAACAAAGAAAATTTAAGATTGGAGATTTACTTAATGCTTTGCGTGTGACACGTTGATGATTCACAAACAACAACAAAGTCTTTTTCTAAATACAAACAAGAGCATAACCACAGGAACAACAACTAACATAATTCTATACAAACACAATCTATTCTGTTTTTGACCTTCAAATCAAACTTCACAATTATTCACAATCTTTTTACCTGCAGTCAAATTATTCTCTGATCAAATCAAGATAAGTATGAGTTACCTGTGCCAAAGTAAAGATATTTCCACGGAGTCTAGGATGATGCATCTTGTCTACGTCTTCTTTTACCTGCGGGTAACTGGGAATTCTGTACAGTGTCCTCAGGATCCAAAGGCTCTACTAATTTGTTATGAATATCCATCAAACCTTTGAAATACTTAACTGTCTTGACCCGTAGTTCCAAAGTGGCATCTTCATCACACAAGAACAGCGTGCGTGGGTGTTGCTGGAAAGCAGAAACTGTCCACATGTGGTTAACACCATCTTCCACCGCTTTATAAAGAGCAAAGGATTTGTGAGCACCGGTGATAATGATCATAACCTTAAGGAAAGGAAAGGTAACAATGGTATATACTGCGAAAATTAAAGAAGGTCGATTTCAAATTATGTTCTTTACCTTTCGTGTTCTTATTTGTATCTGGCAGATCCCCCCACACCCCCACACACCCAAGAACAACAGACTAACAAGTCCAGCTGCTTTTCTAATGCCAACCAAGGTTTTGTTGTACAATTCCACGTTTTCCTTCGTCGGCAAATCGAACTAAGAGTTACGGTTCCTAAAATTCCAGATACCATTTTCTCCTAATCTTAATTTACCACCCATCACCACTGGAAATTGAAGTGACCCTGAGCAACTGTCTACCTCATCAACCAAAACCTTTCCAACGTGTATAAAGTAAAATATCCATTAGAAGTGTTGACTCTGTTTTCTCATTGGATTTTCTATCCCTAACGCATCACTAAGTACATTGCAATTCAACTTATTCTGAATAATATATATATATAGAGTATAGAAAAAACTTTTGGGGTGCAGTTTAACATGGAATGTGCAAATAAATAAACAAATAAGTAAAAAATAAATAGAAGTGGTTTGGCATTATAAAAAAGTAAAAGTAAAAGTTTCACGAACAAGGTTTGAATGGATTATAACTACTATCTGTTATCATCATCATTATTATTATTATGTTGGTGGCTGTAAAAGGAACTAATCGAGCTCTTCACCAGGCATTAGTTTAATCGATTTAACGTGCTTTACATTTGTCCAACGAAGAATCTAAAATAGTACAGGGTTATTGGTGAAAGGATTTGGGAGATGAACGGTGTAATTCACTATTAGTTATGATAATTATGTTATACTGTTTGGTCGAAGTTAATGATCTCCAATGCATATATTGCAAGTATTTAATGCAATTGTAATTCATGATATTCCAGGAAAGCTGGAGTTTCCAGAAGTTTCTATAGCAAATAATCGACAACTCTTTCGAAAGTACTAATGCCCCTCTTGATATCAGAGAAGACAATAAGAAAGAATACATGTATATAGAATATTGTGGTGCGCGTGCAAAGGACTCCGAGGATTACAAGCCCATAGGCGCGCTAGCAAGATTCTTGATATACCTGATACCAAAGTTTTATTTGAATATCCAGTTATGCACCCGACGCAGCCGATGAGGACCAAAATGAGGAGGAAGACGCCAACGAAGATCGTAACCACTCTAATAAACCAGATGTTATAAAATAGCCATTAACACCAGAAGAATGGGAATAAGCAAATGATCACTTCAAAGTTCTCTTCTATGATAATAAGATAGATAATCTTAATGAATATGTAAAGAATGTTTAGCTTTTTGTAGTATGGCTATGTCAAGTAGATAATACGTACTGTCACTTAAATGAGATGTCTAACCATGGACTCAACCAGACCTTGAGAAATCTCAAGAAAATGAATGCGGGGCTGCCTTGAAATCAAACACGTCGCTAAACTACTTCGAATGAACAAAATCCCCTTCTCAAACAAACACAATGAGTATGACCACGACGTGTACGTCAAGCGCAAGTATTGTAAATACTGCAAAATAACCTTCAAGCTAAAAGAAAGAATTAAAGGGAAAACAACTGAAAGTGACTGTTTCCATTATTTCCGTAAAAAACTACGTCACAAACATAAAAAAAGAATTAAAAATACCTCAATGGATGAAAACGCTAGACAAGCCAATTATTCCGTTTAAAAAAATGTCAAATGTTATGAACCGTCTAATTAAATAGGTCTTGCGAAGAAAGGCAAATACCATCTCAATGCAAGTCTGGTTTGACCGTCCTTGTGACCAACCTCAATAAAATCTGTCCTATCACCCTGGTTCCCATTATGTTGAAGATGATAACATCATGGATGCGCAACTACATCTACAAATTCTTAGCACACACACTAACAGCACCACATCCACCACAAAACTACTGCTCGGTTGTCGCCAAGCAACGTGGTGACAAATTCGGTGAGAAACAAAATTATCTACCATATTTCGTCAATTCTCTCTCCTTTCATGACATTATTGGTAATGTATCCCTGGTAATGTCAACACTGCCACACTTTTCACATGCACACAGCGGTCGGATTTAGTATTGATGACGTCTTTGAAAATGTACGTCATTGAATTGACAGTGGGTTTTGAGACAAGTCTCATTCATGTGCGGGGATTTCCAGTTAGGCATGCCTTTTAAAACTTTTAAAACCTTACTTATAATAAGTTCAATCCTAACTTTATTAAATCTGTCCATTTGGTTCTCTTATCTTCTTTCATGATATACTCCGTATCATTGTGTTTTCACTTCTTTACTCTATATGTTTAGAGACTGCAAAAATGTCTTTCTTTGTCTTTCTCTAGCTCGCCTTCCCTTGATCTTTCCTAACAAAGCAAGGCATTTCAGATTAGGATGTCTCATAATGTGCCCGAGGAATTGTATCTGCCTTTGCCGTGTTGTACAGTCTCTAAACAATGGGGCTTCGAACAACAGTCTGAGCTACAATGAACTGATCCATGCCTGCAGTGATAGGATGGCCTGGAGTCGCATGATCGCCGATGCCTGTAACAGATTTGGCACCTGACCAACCAACCCTAGATGTCGCTCCAAAACCTCTTACCTTTTTTTAACCTCTTACAGCCTGCTCTGGTCTGTTTGAAGCAGTCTATTTTGACGAACTTGCTTAATTCTGTTGTTATATCATTTGACCATTGCAGCTTTTGCTTGAATTCAGTGTTTTTACTCTTCCAATACTTGCTCATATCCTTACTTCAGCCAATACTTCTTCAGCAGTAATGCATTTAACCGGCTTTTTATCGTTCCACCATTCTTCAATACTTCTACTCTTGCAGTAACTTTTCTCGAATATATTATCTGATTCTCTAATCGTCTTTTCCACCCGGGCTCTTTAGCTCTATCACGCTTTGATATTTTCACATTAAACTTCTCTGTTACAACGACTGCTGCAGCATACACTAGGTCATCTGTCAACGTGAAATCATTACTCTTAACCTTACTTACTACTTCGCTTACTTTCTGCACTTCTGCTAATAATTTCTTCTCAATCATTTTCTCGATGGATGGCAATCTTTCCTTTTCATTGGATTGTATGTTATCAAGTTTTTCTGCAATTATAAGTTTCTCATCTGTAAGTCGTCTCTCCGCTTCTTTCACAGTTCTAGTTCTTCTCGCGCATTATTAATTTCTTCTTCCTCACTCCCATTCTAACACTCTGGGATGCTCCCTATATTTCTTTCAATATTATCTCTGTGATAATCTCTCTGGGCCATTCATAATATCTAGTTTGTGAGCCTTTCTGCTTAATTTGCCGTACTTGAACACCAAGACGCTGCTTAATGACTTCAAACAGTCTTTTTTGAAAACATTGCTTTCTTATTTTGTCCATATATCCACGCTTTTTTGGTTTACCCAAAATGTAACATTCCATTACAGTTCCATTTATATCACTTCAGTCAGTTTTTACTCTCCTCCGACATATTGTAGCACTATCAGGATTACGGCCGGGCTGGCCCTGCTCATCAACTGAACACCTCCGAAGCATGAAATTCACACCATTAGTTACAACCTCATTCACGCCACTGTGTGATAAATTAATATAGGATATTTTCACTCATGAGTATTGTTGTGATGAGGTGACACAGCCACCGGTGTTTTTATCGAGACACCATTTCTAGGAGAGTTGCCAACCAGGGCTAAAAAAGCCCTTTTCCCCAAACTATTATTATCAATATATTATCATCATCATCGTGATTATTATTAGCATCATTCCTTGGTAACGTAACACAATTCATCAAAGTGACGCCGGGGTATTAAATAGAAAATCCGACAAACCCATTATAGCAAGCAGTCTGATAAGGGCAAGGCAGGCACATTCTTCTTACTGTTACTACGATAATGATGATGATGATGATAATAATGATGATAACGATGATGATAATGATGTTGATGATGACATGATGATGATTGATGTTGATGATGATGATAATGATGATGATTGATGATGATTGATGATGATGATGATGATGATAATGATAACGATGATGATGATGATGATAATAATGATGATAACGATGATGATAATGATGTTGATGATGACATGATGATGATTGATGTTGATGTTGATGATGATAATAATGAAGAAGATTGATGATGATTGATGATGATAATGATAACGATGATGATGATGATGATGATGGAAGAGGATGATGATAATGATAACGATGATGATGTGGAGGATGATTGATGATGATGATGATAATGATAATGATGAT
>RDPX01000171.1:726337-748631 GCA_003991215.1 Morbakka virulenta
TGATGATGATGTTGATGATGATGATGATGATAATGATTACGATGATGATGTTGATGATGATTGATGATGATGATGATGATAATGATAACGATGATGATGATAATGATGATGATTGATGATGATGATGATGATGTTGATGATGATGTTGATGATGGTTGATGATGATGATGATGATGATAACGATGATGATGTTGATGATGATTGATGATGATGATGATAATGATAACAATGATGATGATGTTGATGATGATGATAATGATGATGTGGGTTTTGGAATTGAAATTTAATGACCATCTCTTTAAACAGCTGCATTACCAGCAATAGTTTTTTAACGATTTCATTTTAAGAACCTAGTCTTTTACTTTACTTGTCCCCCTTAACAATACAAAGCAAATTTTTTGTAGCTTCCAGGTGCCTAATTTTTTGGCAACCTATTTATAATTCTTCTCTGTTCCTCAATACCGATTGTAAATACTCTGTTGCCTTAAATATTCCAGTGGATTTGAGGTATTTAAAAGAACTACCAACCTCATCTGCATCCATTACAGTACCAACACCAACTGTAAGCGCCATTGTGGGCACTTTACTGATATCTCCACCAAAAAAACGTGCGTTGGCAATGATAGTGTCTTTAGCTAATGTTTTGACTCTTGTTCTTGATACCAATGATGATCCAGGTTCGTTAAAAGCAATATGACCATCGGGTCCAATTCCTGAAAAATAGAGGGATACAGATAAAAACATAGACAGTGTGAATAATACTGTATATGTATCGAAAAGTCAAACACTGTACTACTATCCCAATCATGGGGCGAATTACCCATTCTATCATCAATATTTTAAAACAAATACAACCCCAGGAGGAACAATTCATCTGCTACTCTAAATTTGGTGTAAACGTAAGTTCCAAAAGCGAAATTACAGTTGAAAATCTACTGTGGGGGTACCAATATCAAGTGACAGTTTATTAATAGCCATACGTAACTCCAAAATAACCCTTGCAGTCCTCTAGCAAATATTCTTTTCTCGTTTAAACATGTTTAGTAAAAGTCTTCTCTTAAATTGGCAGTTGAGACTGTGTTTCACGTAATTTCAAGTCTTTGTGGAAGCTGGTAATGGTCTACCGCTGTTTCTGAAGACGTGACCCTAAGTCTTATTTTCAGGTGGTGCAAAACTAGGGATGTGAAACTGACAAACATCTTAACGATCAATATTAGTCAATACCCACAGAAAATTATTACTACCATCATCATCATCATCATCATCATCATCATCATCATCATCACCATCATCATCATCTTTAGCACTCTAATAGTATGAATGATGCTGGACTGATGCTTAAGCATCTGGAGAACTTTCTTAATATCTATATATTATCTTAATATCTACATTATCTTAATATCTTTATATATATATATATATATCGGGTTGCATCTAGCTTCCGGTGATAACAAGGACCTGTTTAGTAATCTTACTACTTTTACTTCTTCTACTGACCTCCAATAAACAAGTTAATTCCTCCTGCTTCTTTGATCTTGTTTTCAAAGTCATTACATTCCTCGTCCAAATCTTCAGCATTGCCATCCAGTATATTTGCATTCTTTGGATCTATATCGATGTGTTTAAAGAAATTTGTCCACATGAAGGAATGATAACTCTCTGGATGATCACGTGCAAGGTTCACATACTCATCCATGTTAAATGTTTTCACATACTTAAATGAAATTGAACCCTCCTTATAGAATTCTATTAGTTTTGTATACATGCCAAGTGGAGTACTGCCTGAAATGAAAAACAAAACAAAACAGGAATATAAATATACTTGTTGACATTTAATCTGTAAATACTTTTAAACACATGGGGGCAATGAAAGTCTAAAGGACAGGCTCAGTTCCAATGATCTCAGAAGGAGATTGCACCTGGACAGTATTGGCAGCTGTATGAAGAATAGGAGGCTTTGTTGGTTTGGTCATGTGGAGAGAATGGACAAGAATGCTTGGGCAAGTAGATGCAGAACAATCAAGGTGACAGAAACCACTGACAGAGGAAGACCAAAGAAAACATGGGAGAAAGTGATAAAGATGGATCTCAAACAAAAGGGTGTCAGCAGAGACCTGGTGAGGGATAGGATAACTTGGAAGTCAATTTCAAGAAAGTGTCCAACACATGCTAGCGTGTAAAATGGATGTTAAACCGATGATGATGATGATGATGGGGCAGTAGCATATGTGGTAATATGGATAAAACTAACTATACCTTAACAGTGAATGCAACAAAATGGCACAGAACTAATACCAGCGTAGACATGATTGGGTCAGCAAAAACGTACTGGGGCACATACAGAAAATTTGGAATACATATAAGCTAGGAGTGGTAAAACCATGAGCCAAAGTGTTGTTGAAAATGATACTCACAAGATACCTTGTCAATTCAATATTCAGAATGACCAGATAATTGAAGCTAAAAGTCCAGATTTAATTTTACTTCCCGATACAATGCTAGCAACAATAAAAAGGGAATCTAATTTCAGGGTTTCTCCTACTAGTTTTTCTATTACTTTCCTGCCAGTAATATAACCTTTGTGGCAATCCTTTGGGAATGCAGTTGCTGAAGTCATAGTAATTTCTTCTCAGCAAACTCACAACAACTAAAACTCCATGTTAGAACAAAGCCCTTACCCAACTGATTTTCTTGTGCCAATGACTGACATCCAATGAAATAAGCAAAGAACAAAGGAATCATAAACAACAAACACAATGCTGTTGAACAACACCCATGCTCCCCACATCATAAACCCACCACACCCATTTCTTTGTGCTGCCACCATAAAATTGATACAATACCACACCTAGTTATTGTAGGATGCTTCCTGTGGTTTGATATACAATTGACAAGCAATTCCAAGTTGATTTCATAAGCCATGCTCTTTCATTTTGCCCAAGACAAGTTGAAAGAGAGTGATTTGTTTCTATCACAAAACACTAGGAAATTGACTTATGGGACTAGTTGGTTTTATCCAGGCCTTTTTACCAATACTACATTCAATATGACAAAATGGGTTGCCTAAACACTGGTATCTGTGACAAAGTATATCAAAGCTATAGCCTGGTTGACTGTTAGGGCTGTTGCATTACTGTTTCCCTGGAATGGGAGGCTTGGAATGTGCTAACACTTGTCTCAGGTATACACTCGGGCTGGTGGCAGAAAAGAGGCAGCTCTCAATTCTAGATAGATTCAAGTTAAGTCTAATCACTGCCGCAATAGCTACATGTTGACATCCTAGTATGTACCACTGAATATATTCAGGTTGTGATATTGAGGAGTTGCAGATTAATGACTAACACAGCTTTATTTTAATCAAGATGTTCTGGAGTTGGGATTCTCTCAGCAGATAAACTTTCTTATAAAATCTTACTTCATAAAAAGCCTTCAGTGAGGATCAGAAAGGCCACCCAGCTAAGACCTCCATAAAGTGAAAATGGGGATATTAATGGGAAAAACGAAAAAAACAAAAAACAAAATGGGCAAGATTAAAAGATTTGGTAAATATTTATGCAATTTAAATCTAAGCTGGATGCACTTACCAGTAGGTAATCCAAGTACAAAGTATTTGTCAGGTCCTGGGCTAAATTTCTGAATTCTATTTCTGACATATTTTGCAGCCCATTCACTGACAAGATTGTAATCATCAAGTATAACTAGCCGCATCTTGTTTCTTTTTCTAAATCAAAATCAAGAAAAAGATAGTATATATATATATATATATAAATAAATACATTAAACCTTTATTTTTCACTTTTAAATATAACAGACTTGGCTGAACTAATTCAAATTGCTTTTTCCACAAGCAGATCTATGAAACCATACATACAATAGCTATCTTATAGCAATACAAATTTCTAAAAAGTGTTTGTTGATCCATTTCAATTTTCCTTGGATGAAAAGCAGCATTTCTTTTTGAACTCTTAAGTATGACAAAAACTTAGTTTCTTGATTATTTTGCAAGACCTGCTGCCATTTGTCATGACTTTATTTCTGTATGTTCTATCTTTTATTCATGTCACTTTTCCCTTAAGCCTTTTGGTTCATGGAATTATTTCAATTTATTCAGATTGTGGATTTTTTTACTCCACAGCTTTTCTTTAAAATCTAATATTAATCTTTCTCAACCTGATTAAAATGGAGAGTAACCTTGTACCAAGTGTCTGATAAAAGTTGTCTTGATATAATCACAGTAAAAAAACATACAAAATGGAAAAAATCTACAAAAACAACTGTGTTGCAGCAATGGATATTATTAATGGATATTATTTTTCAAAGGAAGGAAGCCTACAAGAGGTAGCCGAGGCCAAAGAAGCACACAGTGATCTTTACCACAGGCTAAACACAAAGGATGGTGAAAAGGACTTGTACAGGATAGCAAAGCAAAAGTACAGAACATCAAAGGTCACCAAGGATGATGATGGAAGGCTGCTTACAGAGGAGCATGAAATACAGCAAAGGTGGGAAAGTTACTTTGAAAGTCTCATGAACAAAGAGAACCCGAAAGAGCCAAGGGAAGAAGAAGCAAGGAAGCCAGATCATGAAGTTGTGCAGATAGACAAAAGTGGAGTAAAGAAGGGATTGAAAAGAATGAAAAATGGAAAAGCAGTTGGGCCTGACAACATCTTCATTGAAGCTTGGAAATGTCTTGGCTGACTGGGTTTAGAAATACTCACAAAACTCTTCAACCAAATATTTGTGTGTGAGGGAATGCCATATGAATGGAGAAGTGTGCTCATACCTGTGTATAAGAACAAGGGTGATGTGCAAAGAGTGTGGGTATTACAGCGGAATCAAGCTGATGTGTCATACAATGAAGCTGTGGGCAAGGGTGCTGGATACAAGGCTGAGACAAGGGTCAGAATATGTGAGCAACAGTTTGGCTTTATGCTAGGGAAAGCACAACTGATGCATTATTTGCTCTACATGTGCTAATGGAGAAGTATAGGAAAGGACAGAAAAAACTGCATTGTGCATTTGTTGATTTAGAGAAGGTATATGATAGGATACCAAGAAAAAAACTGTGGCATTGCAAGAGGAAATCAGGAGCAACAGAAAAGTATGTGAATTCGGTACACAATATTTCTAAGGATAGTATGACAGTCATGTGAAGTGCTGCAGGATTGAATGAATGGTTCAAAGTCAAGGTCCATCTGCACCAAGGATAAGCTTTAAGCCCCTCCTTTTTGACACAGTTATAGACATGCTGACAGAGGAGGTAAGAAAAGAGGCACCGTGGAGTATGTTGTCTGTGGGTGACATGGTTCTGTGCAATGAAACAAGAAATGGTGCAGGGGAAGAACTGGGGAAATGGTGTGATGCCCTGGAGAAGAGAGGAATGAAAGTAAGCAGTGCAAAAACAGAATACCTAGTCTTGAATGGGAGAGAGGAGGATGAAATTTGAAGGCAAGGAATGGAAGTAAAAAGGGTTAAAGACTTCAAATACCTGGGATCCACTGTGCAGAGTGATGGAGACTGAAACAGGGAGGTGAGAAAGCCAGTACAGGCTGGATGGAGTGGATGGAGAAAAGTAATAGGAGTGCTGTGCAACAGAAGACATCTCCTGAAGTGAAAGGAAAAGTTTACAAGATAGCAGTAAGATCAGCATCACTGTATGGAGTTGAAACAATGACAACAACCCAAAAGCAAGAAGCTTAGCTAGAAATTGCAGAACTTTGGGTGCTCTGGTGGTAACTCAGGGTTACATGGCTAGACAGAATATATAAGGTGTATGGCTCATGTTAGGAGATTGAGACACAAGCAAAGAGAAGCAAGGCTCAAATGGTTTGGATATGTGACTAGAAGAGAGGAAGAACATATTGGTAGGAGAATGTTGGACACATGTGCCAGGATGAAGAAAGTGAGGAAGACCAAAGAGAAAATACATGGATGTGATAGTGGAGGGCATGGGAGGAGCAGTTCTACAAAAGGAGGATGCAGAAGACTGTGGAACATGGAGAAGGCTGATCCACTGTAGCAACCCCTAACAGGAGCAGCCAAAAGTCAAAGAAGAAGAAGTTTTTTTTCAAAAGAGTAAATGATCATATACATATAACTTTTTACTCCTTTTATTATATATATATATATATATATATATATATATATATATAGCACCATAGCTTACTTCTTACCTACTTACTTTTACTTTCTCTGTTTAATGTCTTCTGTATCCTTGCAGGGTTTGAGGTTTTATGACACTCTTTCACCATGCCCTGTCAAAAACACATCTCTCTGACACTCACACATCACATATCATCATCCACTGCCCTCTTCCTTGCCCTTCTAGGTCATCTGCTATTCACATTTGGGTTCATTTTTGTCTCTCCTTTTGACATCTCATACTAACTCAGTCTACTCCTTCTTAACACTCTCCAGGGGATCCACTCAACATCTACTTGCCACTTCCTCACTTCTGACACTATCCCACTACTGCACACCAGCCATGTAATGGGACATCCTCCTGTCACATCTCACTTGTACTGTTTCCAGTCTATCAGTCATCAGCCACCCTTCAGAGCTATACAACAGTACAGGTCTGATGCAAGCATCATAAACCCTGCCTCTGCTTTTCAATAGTATGCTCTTATTCACAAGTAGGCCAGCAAATATTCTCCACTTTTGCCAAGCAGCTGACATCCTCACCCTCATAGCTTGTTTCAACCACCCTGTATCCAGCTGGCACCCAGGTAACTCTTTCACAACTTCACCCTCAAACACGTTGTCTTTTTCCATCTCTCCCAGCTGTTAATTCTGGCCAAAACATGTTGGGCAATGAAAGCTATGGTTTCCTGTCAATCTCGCATGACCCAAGTACTGCTTACAACACCACATCAGACAAACCATGCACAGGATACTTCTGTTACAGTTGGTGTACAGTGAAAATGGCATCCTCTGTAGATTTCTCAGATTGGAAACCAAAACTGTCTATTACTGATGAGTACTATCTTGTACAGTCTAGCATTCAGCACCTTCCCCAAGATTTTCATTCCATGCTCAAATAATCTGAGCTCTCTATGCTTTACACAGACCAATGCATCTCCCTTCTCTTTATACAGAGTTACCGTTGTATTATTTTTCCAGCTTGCAGATATGTTTTCAGTATCTCCCTAAAAATTTGCAGTTACTTCCTGAATTCCAACAGCCATAACTGCTTTGAACACCTCAGCTGCCAGTCCCAATGGTCTACTGCTTCTCCCATCCTTCATCTACCAATAGCTGTCTTCACCACCTCCTCAATAATGTCCTTGATTGGACCCTTTACTGCACTGCACTCCTCAATTTGATTTTCATACTCCTCATTCAACAGGTCACAAAAATCACTCATTCACCCCACCAGCACTGCCTCGCTTTCCAACAAGATGTTTCCAGACTCACCCCTAATAAAAGAGTTTCCTTGAACATCTCTTTCAAATCCTTTTTTAATCTGTGCAACCACTCTAAAAAGTTTATTTTTACCTTCCCTTGTGTTGAGATTCTCACTCCAGATGATCCATACTTCTCTCTTTGCGTTTTTCTTCTTTGCCCTGTAATTTTCCCTATCTTCCTCATTAATACTTTGCTGCCATCTTTTAATTATAGTTTTCTTATTTTTCTACATCTTTGGGTAGTTTCACCACACACTTCCCTATAGGTATGACACAATTTTCTTCCAATTTCTCCAAATCACCACTGTATGGTTCCATGCTTTCTTTTGAGCCTCACCTGGCACTCTCTTCTGTTGTCAGCATCAACTCAGTTTCCATTGTTTTATTCTTTTCCTAGCCTGATAGCTTCTTCCCTTATGGCTAACAATGCTTATACTTGCAGCAACAAGCCTATTTTGACTGAGGCAATCTCAAGGCACAGTGTGGCAGTCTGTACATACAACTCCATGTGGTTTTCTCATCAAGAGCATGTCTATTTGTGTGCTACAGTTTTTGCTCTTGTAGGTAATAATTTTTTCATTTCCCTTTTTAAGATATGTATTTAAGACCAGCAAACTATGGCTTTTACACTTGTTCAGAAATGTTTTCTTTAGCCATTTTTTGCCCCATAACTATAATCACCCATTATTTCTTCATATCCAGTGTTGTCTGCTCTTTTCACACGTTTACATATTCCCCTATCAACAAAACCTTGGATTCAGAGACCACAAATTTCAACTTTCAAAAATCTATCTTTTCCTGGAGCAGTGTTCCTACCTTGGGGCATATAATATACTCCATATTTCCTTCCCTATTACAATCTGCATTTAATCATTCTTTCATCATCTGCCAGTTCATTTTTCATTATAATTTCAACTCCACTGACCCTAACTGATGCACCACTATACCAGACCTTATATTTTCCTTTACTACTTCCAAGGGTTGTGGAACCCTGGTTTCTGTATCTAACCTCCTATTGTCAACATATGTCATCTCTTTTCCTGGCCAGCATGGGCACCACCTCTTTACCTCTTCCAATCAATCAATCAATCATCATCATCATTCATCATCATATCATAATCATATTCGGTTTAATGTCTGTTTTACATGCTAGCATGTGTTGGACGCTTTCTTGAAATTGACTTCCAAGTTATCCTATCCTTCGCCAGGTCTCTCATGACACCTTTTTGTTTGAGATAAATGACCAAATATTTACTGTGTGGACCTTCATTACACCCTTAGCCCATTTAAGTGCTACCAGGTACCAAGGGTCATTTCATTTGACAACATCTCATAAGGATTTGAAGAAAAGTTTCTATCCCCTTCCTGATGGACAACCCTTCTCATTTATCTTGACTTGGGACAGGCACCAGATTAAGTTGGCTTGCTTAACCCAGTGTCTGGGTTCATCTTAGCCTACTTTCTCTTAACTTTAATAATCTAACCTTTAGTCCTAGTCAAGTTCTGCCTTTCTACTGTATATTTGACCTTTCAGTGATACCCTGGTTATCTACTTCAGCATTCTCATTTCTGTTATTTACATATAATTACTATAGTTTACTAATTTCACCTATGTATTCACCAAATTTCCCAATATCAATGCTTTTTAAATCCCTGGGGATAACAAGTGTAAATGTTGGGTCCTGTTGAATATGCTGCAAGTTTCAGAAAAAAATATGTTTATTTTGATGTAAGAAATACAATAAGGAAGGTATTGATGTGTAATGTTTGGAGTTTTGCTACTTACTCAAGATTCAATTGAATAAAGAAGTAAGGTGGCTTATAATATTTTATTCAATCCATATTTGAACTTACAAAATGTTCCACTATCTGAGACAAATGTGGAACAGTATCAAGCTGATCATTTTTGTAATTCCTTCCTTTCCTTGATTGAACCATCCTTCACCTAACCATTACTAGACATTTTATCTGAATCTACACACATAGGGCTCATCTTTTACTAAATGATGACCCCCCCTTTTAGGAAGGACCTCTGATCCTAATAAAGAAGGGCACAATAATATAGGTAATTGAATAACAGAAGGGTGAAAAGGTAAAAGAAAGCAAATGAATTAACTTAATTTGATTAGCAGGTTAAGTATGACTCTTAAACAGTACTGTGACTTGACACATCATTTCAAGTTCTAGAGAACAGAGCATTAAAAGATTGTTCCTATCCCATATTGTTTCAAGGACAGGATGAAATTTAGTCAAAATGACAGAGAAGAAGAAGAAAATGACAAAAGAAGAATTTGAGGAGAAGAAAAAGAATGAGTAATAGTATGAACAATTGTATGCACAGGCATGGGCGCCATTGTAAAAAGTTAAGCTTTTTAAAAAATTATGATGAGGAAAGGCAGTTTCTTTTCTTTAATTGATGGGGTACCATTAAACTCTGCAGAACAAATGCAAATATTACACAACAGACATTATTATTCAACATGGGCCTTATTTGTTCTCTATGGTATCAGTGAATAATTAATGATAAGTGCTTCTGAAGTATGAAATCTTTTAACTGGTATTCTCAAACTTATTTTTAATGAGATATGGACAACAATAACAGAAGTTGCATTTGACACTTGCTTCATCAATGTTAAAGCGCTTTGCCAAGTAAAGTTCACATTAAAAGTGAATACCTTGCCCCAAGCTGGCGTTTCTAAATTGTCTCGTTGCCAAAAGGCAAATAAAGATTTGAAAACTAACTGTTCTCACTTATAAATAAAAGTTCAAAACAATACTGGTGCAAACATTGTTTTCTTCACCAGAAATACATGTCTCACTACTGTAGAAGTTGTGAAATTATAATAACTAGTTGAATAAATGACTCAATAATCTCCTGTTACGACCAAGGTGTATATTAATAATTTTTCATTCATGAACAACATCTCTTGTGCACCATGTGTTCTTATGTTGCAAAACATGAATTCAAATTACAATATCATTCGGGGGGATCAGGGGCAAATCCCCAACAAATTCGTCTGTGTAACCCTTAACAGAAACCTTTAGTCAAGGCCCTGGTTATAAGGCCTTTAAAAGGTGGAGTGCTAAGTTTTCTCACGCTGGGTTTGCTTAAGCTCCATTTTCAGTATTCAGGTAAACTCCAGCATTCAGTCGTTCCCGTGTAGCTGCGAGGAAGGGATTTCCAGTGATTGTCCAACCCAAAAATTGCAGCGTCAATAACCAGAAAGGTTTAAAATCTTTCATCTGTACCTTCGACGTTTCTTAATGCCTTTCTACTTTAAAGACATGTTTGAAAGTCACTTAATACAAGAGCCAACCTGAGATTTTTCAAGAGGAAAGATTTACAATGACTTAAAATGGGGTACTGCAAACTCATTAGTCTCCCCCCAAAATAAACTCAAATCTTTGTTTAACGGTGATATGCTGTCTGATTGTTACCAACAATCCTATTTAACAAGTTGTCAAAAGCAAAAACCATGCAAAAACCATGCAAAAACGATGCTACATACCTTTCCAATTAGAAATCCTGACAAAAAGCAATGAACAGTAAATGGGAACAAACAATGCCAGTCACAAAATCCGTCAAGATCCTCGGCCACTGCTTCATAATGAGGCTAGTTGATCCGGCCAGAAGGAGTTCCGGCATTGATATCTTTCGATCGAATTCCTGTCGACACCCTTCTCGACGATTTCCAACAGGGAAGGCATCCAGCGTAAAAGCTTGCTCCTAGCCAATCATGATTTACACAAAGCTGAAACCAAAATTGCCTTTAGAATTTCTCGCAACCACTGCAAATGGATGACAAGAAATGCTGAAGAGTCTTATGCCCAATCTATTAAGTCTAGAGTTCCTGAGCAGAGACTTGGCTCTCCAGAGTTTTGGACGGTAACAAGCAAAGTACTGAACAGATGTAAAACCTCTATTTCAACCATCATTAACGGCCCTGAGGTGATTTCCTCAGCTTCTGACAAGGCAAAGCTCTTTGCAACTATATTTGCTTCAAATTCTACCCTTAACGATCAAGGACATACACTTCCGGAATTTCTCCCATTGACTGAAAATAAACAAAGCGATATCCATTTAAATGTCTTGGAAGTTGCCAAACTTAACAAGGACCTTGATTCCAGCAAGACAACTGGNTTGCTTCAAAGTCTACCCTTAACGATCAAGGACATACACTTCCGGAATTTCTCCCATTGACTGAAAATAAACAAAGCGATATCCATTTAAATGTCTTGGAAGTTGCCAAACTTATCAAGGACCTTGATTCCAGCAAGACAACTGGTCCTGACAATATTCCACCCATTTTCCTTAAAAATCTGTTGCCGGAACTTGCTCCAATCCTTACAAAGCTATTCAATCGTTGCTTAAAAAAGAAATGTTTTCCATCTCCTTGGAAAATTTCATCAGTCTGTCCAGTATTCAAAAATACTGGGGAACAGTCATCTTCATCTCAGTATAGACCAATCAGTCTCCTTAGTGTCATTAGTAAGTTGTTTGAATCCATGATAAACCAAGCAGTCAATCACCTCATCAAAAACAATCTACTTAGTGACAAGCAACATGGATTTCTACAGCAAGATCAGCTGCTGATGTGCTGACTGTGATATATCATAGGATCAATGAACCTCTTGATGGGGGCTTTGTTTCTAGGGCAGTGGCTCTTGATATATCAAAAGCCTTTGATAAGGTCTGGCACAAAGGGTTGCTTCACAAACTTTCTTTCTGTGGAATAGCTATGGTCTGGCAATGTCTTCTCAATGATCAAATCCTTTCTCTCTGATAGGTCTAAGAAAGTAGTTGTTAATGGGCAGAATTTCGAAGCACATTGTATCAACGCCGGTGTTACTCAAGGTTCTATTCTAGGCCCAACTCTCTTCTTGATTTCCATTAATAATCTTCCAAATCACATTCTGTTGACATCCATGCAGACGGCACAACTGTCTATGGCTGCACCTCGAGGAGCATTGGTGATCAGTCTTACGGATTCCTTTTCTTTTGACCTGGGGTATGTAGTGGAATGGGGGAATAAATAGCTTATTACTTTTAAAATCTCTAAAACCAAGCTTCTCTCCTTTCACCACCAACGTGCAGATCCTAGCTTTGCTTCAATTAGAATGAATGGCTCTCTTCTTGAAGATGCCCCTTGCTTTGATAAGCTACTAGGACTGACTTTCACTCCTGATCTAAAATGGAATACTTACCTCCAATCTGTTGCTAAGGCTGCTGGTAAAATGGTTGGATCTTTCTACCGTTCCAGAAAGTAACTGACACCTGATGGAATCCTCTACCTATACAAAAGTCAGATACGCCCTAAGATGGAGTATTGCTGCCACATCTGGGGAGGTGCTGCCCAGAGCACTCTTTCTTGCTTTGACATAGTTCAAAATCTACTTCACAATCTTGTCGGAGATGATCTGTTCAATTCTTCCCTTTCTCACAGAAGAGATGTTGCTAGTCTTTTTCTGCTCTATCGATATTTCCATGGTAAGTGCTCAACTGAGCTTCAATCCCTAGTTTGCAACGAGGCAACGCAGCAAATGATATTTCTCGATGATGTTGTTTTGTGTAGTGAGAACAAGGAGGAACTGTAGAACAATCTAAAACAGTCGAGGGCCGTGCTTGCCACTAGAGACATGGAGGTTACGAGGTTAAAGATGGAATGGATAAGGAAATGAAAGGAAAAACCTGTGTTTGATTGGTGTGGAACAGGAGAATGTCAAACTTGGTTCCGAGAGTTTATCACAAAAAGTGAAATTCAAGTACATGACAAGCACAACAACAGCGGATGGAGAATCGATCCTGCGTGCAAGCAGGGTGAAGAAATTGGAAGGATTTGATCAGTATTATTTGTGACATCTTGAGTACAGTACCACTGGAGGAAAATGTAAACAGGCACACCTGAGCCGTCTGAACATGTGACAAAGAGAGTTATGGGCATGGAACACATGGAAAAAGGAAAAGAGATCGACCAAAGGGAAGATTAAATGACATCACCAGAAATGATATGGAGGCAGTCCAAAAAAGTCGCGAGGGTGAACAAGAAAGAACAAACTGAAGATCATTGGGTCAGTCAGCACCTATCCTGCAGAAGAAGGAGCTCAATGACACTTATTCATAAGCAACACGAGAAAAGATGTATCCAAGAAAAGTCGTAAGTGTCGGCAGAGCGTAGGCTGGAAGATGATGTAATTCTTCCTTTACCGAATGATATAACTTTCCAATGTCTTGTTATAAAAGCAATGTTTTTCCCAAGAGGATAGTTACGATAAATTAGTTCACAAAAATTCTTTTCTTAATTTTACAGTTATGGACGTACTGACAAACTGATATAAGAAGGAACAAAAAGGTTCTTACCCTGGAATATGATGTTTATTGATGACATTGTGCTCATGAGCAAGGAGAAAAGAGACACAGAACAAGAATTGGAAGAATGCCGGAATGTGCTTGGAAAAACAGGGGTGGAAATTGAGTAGAACCAAGAAGGAATACCTCTGCGTACAAAAGAATGCCTCTTTTCCACCTACCAATATTGGTTGAGAAGACCTATCAGAAGTTGGGGAATTTAAGGACCAAGGCTGCCTCATACAGCAGTTGTAAAAGACAACAGTAAGAACAGCCACAATATATTAGATAGAGACTGTTCCCCTAAACAGTGGTCTTGAGAGACAGCTACAGACAATGAAAATATGTATACTTAAGTGGTGACTGGGAGTTACAAGGAAGGACAAGATAAGAAACTAGAGGATCTAGGGAACCACTGGGGTCGGTGACATTACCAAAGAGCTACGAACGACAATGTTGAAAGGGTATTAGCAAGTTCAAAGGAGGGAGGAAGAGCATATTGGGAAACAAGTCCTGAGCATGGAGTTGCCAGGGAGTAGACGGCAAAAAACCCCAAGAGAAGATGGTTGAATTATGTGAAGGATGACGTGGTGAAAAGAGACTGAAGTAAGGTGATGCATGCAGCGGAGAAAATTTTGAAAAGTCAATTTCGTGTGAGGATCCATAAAGTGAGAAATTTAATGAAGAAGAAGACCTCAAAATTTTTTAATTTGGAAAATTTTTTTTGTTTAACAGCTTAGTTTTGATGTTGTTTTGTGAAACAAGGTCAACATTTGCTTTGGTTGGATATAAAACTTTTCTGTGACATTTGTTTGTAAAATGTAAGTGATATAATTGTGTTTCTCTGGAAATAGAGCAACCCTTTCAAAGATTACAATAAACGGACCTTCATACAGTGGATTTGTTAAACTTGTCTCAGAGGGAATATACCCATTAAACCTTATTGAGCTTTACAGAGAATTAGTCCTTGAAATAGTATTTATTTAATAAGTCATAAATGCTGATACTAGTTATAGGAAATTCAACATGAAGTATAGGACTAAAAGAAGATATTGACAACTGAAGAAAATGTTGCAACAGAATGAAAAAACACGTTTATGCAGGGAAGCAAACCATTGACTTTCGTTCATCAAATGAGAATTTTATCACTGACCTAGATAAGCTTACACGTTCAGAGACAAAGGGTCGTTACAGTTGACAAACACTAGAAAACATTTGTTCTATTACAGGTAAGGCCTCTTCCTGCAAAAAAGCTCACAAACAACAGACCAAAACATTTTTGGAAAAAATTACACAGGTTCTCACATATACTTCGACATCTTGTTGATTTTTAGGGAGGCAACTGCTCCAGTTACTGCCTCAACTTTTATTTGGATTTTCAATTCTTTTCAAAACACAAATTGTATCGATGACTTTCAGGAGAATACAATCTTTTTTCTTTGAGTTCCTTACTCTTGGATTTTATAAGTAATTAACGAGCTCTAATTGATTGTTTGACACTTTGGTCTACTGCGATGTCTTTTCAGAGTTTTTTTGACACAAGAATCATCCTTAAACCAATTCTTCTTCTTCTACTACTGTACTTTTTACGGCTTTATATATATGATATTTCCATCACCTTGTACGCCGTCATTTACTACAACTTTTGTCAATTTCTTCCACATTACTCGATCTGATGCTGATGTACGTAACTTCATAAGATCATCTGTGTTTTCGAAGCTCGTAATATTTCCAGGCTCTAACCAATATTCCGGTATTTTCTCCAGTAGAATATACAGGTACTGCTAGGCATCACAGTATTTAGATTATTTCATATGCTATTTGGACAGGAGTCGTTTACGTTCAATACCTAGCTGTTCCGGGATACTGACATTCTTGTCTTTTCTCTATAAGTGATCTTCCAGGATAACACTCCAAAGGCACTATCCCATTTCAGGTTTCAAAAGTCAAATTTCGGTTCTTAACTTTTAAATGGTCCAGATCAACACACATGTAAGAGTCATTTAATTATACTTCCTAATAGCCCTACCCTACCAAAAAGGGGCCAGATCAAGTGTGCATTTCTTGAACACGGAAAAGCACATTCAGATATCTCTTAAGTATCTCTTGAGAATTTTCTTTTCATCACTTTTTAAATCATCACTTTCCTATCTACTAGTTGTCGGATACTTGAGTATTTCTCACATTTGGTTTTTCTGACATTCAAGGTGTAGCAAGCAGTCATTTTACTTCGTCACCATATTATTAGTAATTAATTTGGGTTTTGGCTTTGCAAAGAAGCAGAGGAAATACCAATTATTGTTTCCCCAGGGCAGCAAAGTTACGGATAAAAATTGAGTGAAAAATTAAATATTTAGAGGTCAACTAAGTTTCGTATCATCCGAAGAGCCACCATGATTGCCCGTGAGAGGTCTGAAAATTTGTTGAAAACTACAATTTGTGAATTGACCTAAAATGCTCTGGAATTACGTTACCAATACAATACGCAGCGAAATAGTCTTTACAAATAATGAATTTCATAGGAAAAAAAAAATTGGTTTCTTTTCTTTGAATGATTTCAAAGGATTTTATGCTGCAGAAGTAAAAATGCGTGAAAAATAATGAAAAAGTCTTTTCGTGTGTGATGTTTGATATAGAAAAAAAAATTGCGTGAAACTTGCAAGGTCTGGATTATCACAATAATTAATTCGTTTTGCAAGAGATCAATCTGCCGATTGGCGCAATAGGAGTTTTATGACACTTTTAATCGTTTTATTGAGTGATAGAGGCTCTACTTTTGTATGAGCTGTAGGGTATAATGAACCGATAATTCTACTTTAAAGTCAACAATTCGTGATAAAAAACTAAGATATTCCAACAGGTGTCTGTATGTTTGAGTAAGCGTTATACATATGTTGGGCCTGTAAGATACAAAGAAAAAGAATTCTTTCACCGTCATCATTAGCATATGTTGTAGAAATAAAACCAGCCACTCGGAGTCTTAAAGTCACCAGGATCTTTCCTTGTTTTTTATTAAAATTTCCAATCAATTTCCTCCCCTTTTGTGGTACAGTATCTTTTGCATCTGCTTCTGGTTAGAAAATCTACCTTCTTCTTTTTTGTTTGCTATTCCTGGAGAAGGAGTACAGATTTAAATAGTTACAGCTTTAGCATGTTTTTCAGTAATTTTCTAACGAAACCGCTCATAAGAAGCTTCGAAGAGTACTGACAAGTTAAGAGCTATTGGAGAAGGATATGGATGAAAAAGGTAGATTAACTTGAAGACATAACTACAAGATACTTGTTACTAAGGACTTTCAATCAGTTAATATCATAGTCAACAAAAAATTAAGAATTAAAATTAAAAAGGAAGAGATCTTCAAAATTCAAGACTTAACGGACTCAGTGACAGCAAAGACACACAAGCTTTATCATTTCATGAGTCACTTGTCTTATTGTCAGTCTGACGATGGGAGAGGTATCACTCGAGACGTACCTCAGAACAATTTACTACTCAAGCTCCTATATCTATAAGAAGGATGTTAACTCCAGAAAGTAGCTGTGCAAGGAAAGGCTTAGGAACTTCTACAGAGGTTGATGAATTTTCATCGAAGAACAAGAAAAGCTATGGACAAAAAGAAAACCCCACACCATTGAAAGAGTTCGAGCAAGGAAAATACGATAGGAGTCTGGGTTACACAAATTATCAAGCAGATTGTATTTCGAAACTGATGTATTTTGAGTTACGCATTGACATTAATTTACCTAGTTAAACTTGTGTACCTATCATTTGATGATATCGCAAGGCTAGCTATATCCATTATTATTTCGTAAGAGGTTTTCATCCCAAAATGCAGAGAGCTTTTAGCTCGCCATCAAAATTTCCTACAAATTGATCTCAATAAGCTTGCTGAGGAGACCACTCAACTCAAGGTATTCTGTGTAAAACGCTGCAATCCAGTCAATTTTACTGTTCCATTAACCAGGCAGGAGGTTGCTGAAAAGTCCTTCATTAACATCGTCGCTAAGAAAGTGGCTGTAAACACTACCAAAAGGTAACAGGTCAAAAAAAGAGCACTGACACTAGCTTCAAAGGCAGGCATAAAGGAAATTTCGCATAGGTACAGCTACAGAGATACGTACGGCCCATGCAGGCATCAGCAGAAAGGCCTAAAAAGCAGATCATATCAAAGCATCGAAAATTTTATTGGTGACTGTCCTACCCGGTTTTGCCAAGTATGACAGAAAACACGATGCTTGAGATCAAAATTGCTCAAATTATCAAGAACTAGAGGTAAGGTACCCATTGGAAAATGACTCATCCGTCGTCTTAAATGCTTTTCTGAACAGTGTACGTGTAAATATTATGCTGGACTCTCGAACTCGGAGGCAAATAATTGGTTTGATACTTTATCTAAATTGGAGATGTTATGCAGCTTTTACAGGCCACCACAAGTCTTACTGACACATTGGGAAGCAAAATAAGCGCCATCGGCTCTATAAACCTTCAATGTTTTTTCTACCAGCTTAGCTTTTTTTAGCTCAAAGTCAACGTTCGCAACTCAAAAAAAACGCAACTTTTTTCAAAGTAGACATTACTTGAAGAAATTCTGTTCAGTTCTGGTTGATTGTGACAACAGTAGAGGTAATTTAGGTGGTACTTGGTACAATGGATTCCAGATAGCATATCGAGAGTGACTGAACCTGAATTACTGTTCTATCATCAAAACCAGCTCTTCAAAAGGAAGTCAACTTTAAATGCAACTTAAAATTTACCGTATTAGCTTCAGATTTTGTAACCCGGTATCATTAATTCCTCTCATGGTGTTTTACTGCAAGGACCTCAATTATTCTCACTATTGAAGGAATATTCCAAAATATTCTCTTGAATGTTTCTGAATTCTATGTTACCAATAGCAACTGGGACATGCGGAATTTGAGTATCTTCCTTCCTTTTTGTCATGATTGGTCCAGTCAGATTGGATAATAACAACCAGGGAATATCAAGTGTGAATTTGACCGATATCTATCACTTTGGGAATTAAATTGCAATCCTTACACTAGGAAACTCTCATCAATCTCCTTCATAATTACTACAATGCCTTGGTAACGAATTCCTAACAGCAGCCAAATAACAATTCAGTTCAACATTTTACTATCACTAATGACGCTATTTTTATTAAAAACAAAATTCAAGGAGGGCTAGATGTGTAGAATCACAAAATCAATAGGAAAATCCAAGAAATAATGTGTAATGAGATCATTGGATCATCCTGTGCCCCATAAATTTTGTCCATTTTCCTCATGAGAAAAAAAAAGATCTATTTTGTTTTCGTTTTCTACTCATCAAATGACATTATAACTAAGGGTACATATCTGCTGCCTTATAATCAGAGAAATACTTTAAACAATAAATGGTGCTAAGCATTGGGTCACATTAGACGTTCTGTCCACCTATTGATTGCTCCATAGACCCGACAAGGGCAAGGAGAAAACTGCACTCTCTTCTCCTACGGAAAATCTTGGTTTGATGTTCCCCCATTCGATTGTGCAAAGCAGCGTCGCTTCAACTGAAAATGATGGATAATTATTTAGCACGGTTACCGTCTCATAGAACAAGTGTATATGGACAACTTATCGTATCAAGGCAAGCATATCAGTATTACATTGTTGCTTTATGACAAGTATCCAAAAGGTTATTGTCTGNGGTGTGTAATGAGATCATTGGATCATCCTGTGCCCCATCAATTTTGTCCATTTTCCTCATGAGAAAAAAAAAGATCTATTTTGTTTTCGTTTTCTACTCATCAAATGACATTATAACTAAGGGTACATATCTGCTGCCTTATAATCAGAGAAATACTTTAAACAATAAATGGTGCTAAGCATTGGGTCACATTAGATGTTCTGTCCACCTATTGATTGCTCCATAGACCCGACAAGGGCAAGAAGAAAACTGCACTCTCTTCTCCTACGGAAAATCTTGGTTTGATGTTCCCCCATTCGATTGTGCAAAGCAGCGTCGCTTCAACTGAAAATGATGGATAATTATTTAGCACGGTTACCGTCTCATAGAACAAGTGTATATGGACAACTTATCGTATCAAGGCAAGCATATCAGTATTACATTGTTGCTTTATGACAAGTATCCAAAAGGTTATTGTCTGCCTCATAAAAAGTTACCAACTGTGTGTTTTATAGCTTTAGAGTAGACTTTCTGGGTTATAGGTGATCTCACTCCAAGACTTGAAATGTTTTATTCATGGAAAAATGTTTTTGGTAGTTTATCCATATTTATGCCAATGTTTCTCGTTTCTTAAGTGCTCCACTAATGAAAACTTTTCGTTCAAATGGACTGACGCATGCCACACTGCCTCCAGGGATACTAAAAAATGCTGACGTCAAAACCGGTGACAGCATTCCAGAGAAGTCGAAAACTATTCATATTGGAGATCGATGGTAAGGATTTGACTGTTTAATGTGTTTTGTCTCAGCTGGAAAACAGACAACTACATGAACCCAGCAGGATGTATGTCACTAGCACAACGTACTCAACAAATGCAATCTTCCTGTAGGAAAGACCCCAACGCCCTTCTCCTTGCTACGAAATGGTAGCTTATCTTACATCCTAGAACACTTGAAGGTTTGACCACAGACCTGTTGTTCATTTGCAGCAGAAGGAAACTACCATAGATGAATTTGTAGATCGTTTAACTGAATTCAAGAAATTCGATCATACAATAAAGTAGATTTCTGGCAAAAGAAATTTGAAAGCAAATGTATTTTCCAGAAATCCAGGAACTCTATCAGAAATAGCTTCATCTTGACTTGGTGATAAGATTAAGATCTTCAGTCAGTTACTTGAATTTCAAGATCCATTATGCCTGAAACAATTATCTGTCATTTCCTTAGCTAAGCCGTTAATAAAATACAAAGAAAAATATTTCCTGAATGCACAAAACCGTTTCACCATCACTACGCTACACCTCAAAAATAATATTCTGACAAAAAACAGCCCCTGTGTCTCCACAGTTGTTTTTCCAAGGTTGAAAAACCCCCATTGTTAGTGAGTTACACGAATAACCTCATTATGGTATCTATGATACGTACTACCTTGTTACCAGCAATTTTACTGACCCGATGTATACAAGTACATGTTAACTCTGGTGTGTTTATGAAGCGTGTGGAGCATCTTTGAGTGTGATGATAAACCAGCTAGAGCTCCCCTTCTTTCTTTTAACATTTGTGACAACCCAATGGAGTTTATCTCTCGATATAGCTTTAAGAGCAATTGATGATAATGAGTTTGGCTTTCCTTTGTTCATCAGTCATGTTTTTTTAAAACCATTGTTGTTGAACAGTTAGTGTATCAACCAACGCAAAGTAGCTCCTATCCTCTTTTAAGCATGAAGTATGGTATACATCTCATTCCTCTGTTTACAGCTCATCCAAGGATCTAAGAAAACATAATGGACGCAATATGCAGTGGTTTTGATATTGAAAAACGGAGATTGTCAGATTATAATCTTTAATGATAATTATCATTATCAAATGGCTGATTTTGGAGAACAAAATATAAGAAACATTCACAATATTCTGGGAACAGTACACGTAGACAGTGACAATTGACAAGCTAAATAGAAAAGCTTTACGCAATGCATTTGCATTGAACACCAGCATCATTACTGCAATCGGCTGGTAAAAGTGGGCTGTGTATCATGCTAGAGACGCTGAGAAATGGCGTTAGTTTTGATATATATGCGTATGATCAACAAAAAAAATGCTAAATATCTAAGACATTGTCATTGAGCCACAAACGGAAGTCCTCATCAACAGTTTTGTTATCACCTCGAATACTTATCAGTTGGCAAATCAATACGTATTGATGAGATTGAATTTCACCACAACGACAAAATAGATTGTCCCTTTGACCAATTCTATGCATGAAATCGGATTATAGTCCATATCCAGATCGTAATGTATTTAAGAGCACACATTGTTCACGCTTCAGGTCATGTCCTGGAGGTTTCACCGTAGGTTCAGGAATAAATTGGGAAAGCTGCTTGTCTGTATTACTCCATCGCTGTTTCCACACATTAGCAGCCCAAGATTTGACAGGTGCTGTATGGTTTATGGTGGAAGCTAAAAAGTGCATGGGATTCGAAAGTGGAACTCTGCTCTTCAACCTATTGTTTGTAAGTGGATATTCAACCAATTTTTCAAGAATGTGCCCTTCCTCTGATAGCACACGATTATATAAATTCAATATATTTTTATCTCTTCTTAAGTCGGCAGGCTCAATACCACAAAGAATAGGAAAAACGCGTTAGTGTTTGAAACAGACATGAAGATAGCGACAGAGAAATCATTGTTCATCATAATTGAGTATTTATTCTGAAAGTTAAGAATGACCTTTCACTTGCTCTTCATTTGCTCCAAAATAACCTCTTCCAGAACGGTGTCATTGTTCTCCCTGTATTTCAGGAGTTACAACCTTTGTCCGAACGTATCCGTCATAAACGGTGTAAAATAATTTACTGATCAACCGAATTTTTCTACTGGG
>RDPX01000171.1:770350-798878 GCA_003991215.1 Morbakka virulenta
TTGGAAGGTAGCGCGAGGGTTGATGGATGATCGACGATGTAGATTGTGTACAGAGAAAGAAGAAACTGTTGAACATCTTGTTGCTGGATGCAAAGTACTAGCAAATAGTGAATACCTTGCGAGACACAACAGAGCATTGATGATCATGACAACTGCTTGGGCTAAAGAGTACGACCTTATCTATCAAGGTGCAGTTTGGTATAAAGAGAAACGGGAGAGAGGAACAACTATCGAAAACCACAAAGCAAAAGTAGTATGGGATTTTGAATTCAACTTACGAAAAACAACTGCAGCAAGACGGCCGGATTTGACCATAGAGGACAAAGAGAAGAAAAAGATCTGGATATGTGACATGGCATGCCCTAAGCAACGGAACATTGTAAACACGCGTCTGGAAAAGATGGATAAGTATAGACAGTTGGCGTTTGAAATGAGAGAAAGACGACCTGACTGCGATATTTAGGTTGTACCTGTGATAATTGGTGCCCTTGGAGGTGGTATGAAACAAGTGACGAAAGACATAAGAAAACATTTTTGAAAATGAAGAACTTTTGCACAGGACAGTTGTGGAAATGCAAAAAACAATATTAATAGATAGGGAAACAATAATTGGAAAAGTGTTTTCAGGACTAATACAAGATATTGATTGATATAAATAAGCACACTATGAATAAAATTTTGTTTATCTAGTTTTAGATTTATTAAAATTTTTTTTTATTACATAATCAGATTCGAAAGTAAGGCTGTCTCTTAGGTTTGAGAATGGTTGTTTCATGTATCAGAACATGTTTTGTATTTTTAACTAGCGATATTTGGTAGTTATGTATTATGGCTTGTACCAAAGCTTTATTCATTCAATAATAATAATAATAAAATAATAATAATAATAATAATACAATAAAATCCTAAACATTGAAAATGGTAAGGTGATTTCTTTCCACAGCTCTCATTTAATTGTTTTCTACATTGTTTTTCAAACAAATAATGTGGCTACTTTGATTACGAATGAAGAGACATAAAGAAATAATAAATGATGATGATATTATTGCAAGGGGTGGGTCCACATATATTATATTGCAATGGATATTTATCCATTATGTTTTAGAAAATCATAACAAATTCACTATGTAATCTAGAGTAAGATATATTATCAGTGGATTACCAAAACTAGGATTTACTATCAACGAATAAGTAGAATAGAGTAATACGTGGATTCTCACAATAACGCAAGTTTTTCAAAGAAATGCCACAGAAAGAGTGAGTTAGGGATGCTTTTAATCCTCTCTCTGATGTCCTAATTTTTCTGTTGTCTTTGTTAGGACGGGCTGCAGCGGACCAACTGCTTCCATTGATAACCAAAAATAATAAGACAAATGATGTAACACAGTATTGTCATGATCTTCTGTAGAGGAGCCGTGGTTTAATTGTTAGTGCAACTGCACAGTAACCAAGAGTTCCGGGTTTGATTCCCCGAGCTGTCGAGGAGAATTTGGAACTTTGCAAAGAAAAAAGCCATTGGTGGGCGTCAGGAAGGGCAGCCAGCCAAGAAATTCCTCACTGCCAAATCAAAGTCCCTCTGAAAGGGCAGCGTCTGAGGTCTAAGCCCCAATTACTGGGGAAAAATAGTCCCTCTAAAGGGCACCGTCTGAGCCCCAATTGCTGGGGGAAAATGACGTTAAAACTAAAAAAAAAATATATTATCTTCTGCAACTAGTTTCTATCGATAATTTCGACAAAATTATAACACTCTTCTCTGCTTGTTTCAGCTGAACTTAACTCAACGATTCTCTCGGGAACTAAATTTTTCCCGTTTTATACTAGTTTTGACAAAATTCTACAAAATTCTGTGAAACAAAAAATTAAGAACAAAAGGGATAATTGTGCAATGTCATGGAAAGTTCCAGTTTCCTAGAACCAGTCCACCTATTTTGCAACGTCATTTTTCATTTAGTCAAGTTTTTCACTGCATTTGAACGTATAAAATAGCATGTGTGTAGAATTTTCAGGTTTCTCTTGCATGTCATTCTGTCTGTTCAATAACCACGTCCTGTACATTGTTTATTTAAGTACTATTCATATTTTGTATTATATGTATCTTATATTTATATATTATTTATATATATTAGTATTTGTAGCATTATTGCCTGATGATCGAAATATCGTGAAACTTAGTTGCAATCATAGTTCTTATTTTTCGTGTTTTACCTTATGTATATTAATATATATTATATATATTTATTTTCATTTTTCTTCTTCATTTTGGATCCAATGGTTTATTGTTTACACTTCTCACATATTGAAAGGTAGATTTTTCTGAGATTTTGTTGAAGAAGAAAGACTCAATACGACCTCTGTCTCTGAACGACCAATACACGATCAATTATGTTGTGTAAGTCTGGTTCCACAATATAATTGAGAATTTCAAGTTGCCCCCACACAGCTCAATGCAATTGACACTTTTAACTGCGCAAACCAGGCTCAATTCTCTGAGAAAGGATGGAGGATTTTGACCCAGCAATCGGCGTGGCCGTTGCTCTTGCTGTAAAAGAGGAAAGCGATGTTCCAAAAAGGAAACATGCGAAATGGTCAAAAGAATGGTTGCGGTGGCGTTCAACGTTTGTACCCACCAAATTACAACGTGAACTTAGCCATAATGACCCAAGTGAGCTTAAAAACTTTCAAAGCATAAATGCTGAGTCCTATAATTGTGCAATCAAATAGACTTGTGCAAAAAAAATATCAAGCAGAAATAAATTCACTCAATACAATTGTGCATGTCATCAATATGACCCATACACGGTCAATTTAATGGTCAATTCACACTATTCACTATGAAATTGCGCAATATAATTGATCGTGTATGGGTGGCATAAGAGCACACGCGGATTCCTGTTATCCTTGTAATCCTTACCAATTCTTTGAAGTATTCTAAACATTTTTGATCGACCTTTCTTAGTTTTGATTGGATTTGACTTGGATTTGTTTTAGGTCTGTGTGATTCTAATAAAAGTTGATGGGATAACGAAAGGAACCCTTCTGTGCATTTCTTTGTAGTTCGACCAATCAGCATCCTTTCAAATAAGTTAAGTAAATAAGTGAATCAATTAACAACGATAAAAAATAAAAAAAGAGGTTGATAAAGCGATTGATTGCAATCAGTTAAAACCTGGAAGCAACACAGGGACCAAACAAAATAGTGGAAATTAGATACATCGTCTGAATCTTAGGGGATATGTAATATAAAGGTAAACTCAGCAGGGGACGCCAAAGAGTTATATATCTTAATAGTCTTCACAACTTGACCACACAGAAATGAATAAACTGCACTGAGTTGTTCCCCGTAGTATTAGAAGATGAATCGAATCTGAGGAAGCCGATAGTTGATGTCCGTAACAGATATGGCTCTTAATGAGGATGAAACATTTGTAATCTTGACCATATCAAGAAAATAAATGACTAAGAATTAACCAGCACAAGCTGACATACGATGTCGGAATGGTAAAAGACAGAAAGGCATGTTGCATTAAATAATTCAGAAACTTTGTTAAAGAGGAAGGAAGGGAAGAAAAATTCTTGCCAACGAAACTGCCGAGTCATTCCTTGTTTGTCAAGTGGGATTTAAAAAAAAGTACTTTTGGAGCTTAATATCATAGATCGCCTTCTAACTTGACATATTGACTCGAATAATGGCTGTAAGAACATGTAATAAGTTCTTTTCTTCTCAGAGCGTCATAACTTTTATTCTATTTGTCATAGGAGAGTGTAATTGATGTCATTTGAAAGCTCTTTCAACATGGAGTCCATTTTTGTTTTCCATTTGTTCTTAAAACAGAAAGTTTGTTTTCATTTTTAAACCTTTTAACCACGCTTTTTTGTCCAAAAAAAGAAAGAAATATCTATTTCATAATACAGGGGTTTTCTGTGTGGTTGACCCAATTTCAAACATGGGATATGCATGGGATCAATTTTAATCATAATATTATTTCCTCAGTCTGAAAAGGAAGTGCTAACTTGAAAATGTACAGTGGAACTCATAGTGCTTTAAAGCGTAAAAACTGAATGTTAAATCAAATAGCTATGGACGAGTCCACAGTCACGATCTCTCGTAAACAGGTACTATATTTTTCAGAGTTGAATAAGGGTATTAATAGCAACTTCTAGAATTTTCAGACAATAAGTTTCAATATGTTTGGAATTTCCAGATATTTAACTTCAAAATTTTCAAAATTTTTATTCATTAAACCTCAATGTTTTCTAAAAAATTACTTAGAAGAATATATTATCACTTCTGCATTTCCAAGGTTGCCAGTTTCCTTAGAGGTGTCGTGATAGAAAATGTAGTCAGTGATAAGAAATGATCCAATTGAGTATCTCAGAAAAATAAAACCCATCTACAAGCGAAGGCAAGCATTCACACATCAAAAGACTTCTAGTGTCATCTACGTCAACGAGAAAATGTTTGAATAGACTAGAAATGGTTCCGTAAGATGAGCTATTAGCTATTATGATAGCTCAGTCACGGTTGCCATTAGGAATAAGGGAACCACTGGCATTTTTAGAGGTATTAACGATCTTTCTGTAATCAAATGTCTGGCTAGTGCTCATTGGAATTATTTTCGTCTCACATTTTCACTTGTCCTTTGTCTATACATGTATTTGAGAACTTTTTGCAGTGTTTGAGACAGGTAATCTGTTTTTCCATTGATGTCTTAATTGATAACAGTCAAGTCTCACAACGTTTACAAGCAAAACAGGCATTGAACAACAAATTGTACTGTTTCCACACGAAGCTCAGATAACTTCGACCTTGACCAATGCTTTGTTCCCACACATACACAAAAACACTTTATTTTCTCTTAGGGTTAGAGAATTTAGCTCGTTACACTTATCCAAACGGGATAACGATACGAATGACAACGAATTAGGATTGAAGGATGGGATTGGGAGATATACTCTCCTATTTTTCTACAAGTACAGACTGTTAATGGAGATAGATACACATGTTTTTTCGTTTGCTGTTATCAAAGTAAGAAATGTTTAATTTTTAGTTTTGTATTTTTGGTAAAAAACAGGTTTTGACCCCACTTACCCTTCTATTTCTGCTGGGTTAATTTAGATTACTTTCAATTCGCTTGGTAGAAGATTGTTTCAAGGGGAGATATCCCCACCCCCCTCATCTGAATTATGCTAAGTGATGTTAAAGACTTTGAAATGCTACTTTTAATAAAGATGAAATAAATTTTAAATACAGGGCAAGGCCTCCTCCAATCCTACTGCACCGTAACCTATAGCTTTTAAATTCGTATATTTTAAGACATACTTAGGCCAATTTAGTTTTGTGTTGTTCATCCTTTAGAGAAGAAACTTGGGAGCATTATAAATTGGAAGAGGACTTACAATTTAAAGTTTGATTTGTAATTAAATAGGTACAAATTAGTGTCTGGGATTTTAAGGGACGTCAGATCTATCAACTGACTTACTGGCACCATGTATTTGAAACACCATCTTTGCAGCCCAAGCAGCATATTTTTCTAAATCCCTCTCTTTAAATATCTCATCTAGAATTCCCTAACGAAGGGAGGAAAATCTGATTGCAACTACAAAGTACCATTGAAAATTGAAAACTGAATATAACTATTGAGCAAGAACGGCAGGAAAAATTTTCAAGGCGGAAATTTCGATTATGAAAAGAGACAAGTGGAAAGCATACATTGAGTTGAACTGAACTCAAACCAGTGTCCAGAGGCATTGGAATGACATTTATTTGGGAGGGAGGTGGGTGTTCACAATGAAATTACTTGGTAATCCCTTTTGGTGAAGTTTTCATAACCCAGTTTCTGATCATTTAAAATTTGGGGGAATGAAACCCTTGTATACCCCTGATTGAAAGCTTCTTTCAGTATCAATCGCTTTCATAGCGATTTTCTTCACCAACTGAGCTATCGTTGTTATGTTCGAATTCGGATAAGTTTTACAATGCGTTCTTGATTGCTTTGTTTTGAGCTGTGTCAGACAAGGATTGAGCCAACTGTATGTTGCAGTGTTATGCCATTTCATATTATGTTAATTTATTTAAAGAGATAAATTGGCTCCCCACAAAGCATAGAGTAAATCAAAATATTAGTGTAAAGATATTGAATTTTTTAAAGGAACTGCTCTGGTTTATTATGATAAAATATTTCACGCAGTCAACCAGAGTTGTGTTACACGAAGGTCAAAGTTTAAATTACATATCCCATCTCGTAAAAGCAACATAGGCCAAAAATGCCTATCTTACCTTGGGCCAAAAATATGAAATAACCTATCATCTGAATTAAAATCCACTAACGATGTCAACACTTTTAAACACAAGACCAAAGAATACTATTTTCAAAATATACAGAAAGAAGACAATATATATATATATATATATATATGTCTACTACTGACAACTCATGTTTTCACTCTCATAAAGAGCCAGGCATTCTAAAAGGACATCTCATTTTAAATCATTTCAAAGTTTATATTTTTAAATTTTATCTTCCTTTTTTTCAATTAAAAAATCACCTCTTAAGGGACCATTATGGAAATAAGGTCAGTTTGACCTTTTAATGTTATCCCTGCCACTTCAATTAGGGGTGATCTGTCATTATTTTAATTTTAACTCAAATCGTAATATTTTTTATGCAACATTCTTTTTAGTATTAATTTATACAAAAGTTTGTAAATTAACTTTAAATTGTAATTTATTGACTTTCTAGGCCTTTCTTTTTTAAAACATTTGTAAACATTTTTCATTTTATGTTTGTGGCAAATAAAAACTTACTTACTTACTTGCTTGTCTGAGTTCATTTTAAGTTGATATATCAGGGTGGATAGGAACAGAAGCATCATTAATTACGAGAAGAAATCGATATTACTGCAATCAAGCAACAGAACAGGTAATTGCCTGTTCTGTTGTCCTGATCTTTGATTTTGTCACTGGAACATGAGCCGTTTTCTCTTTCTCGGTGCAAGAGGAATGACAAATCCCATCTGATTGTTTTTGCCTGCCCTGTTTTTCATAATAAAACCGCCAAAGCTATTGTACCAAGTATTATCACCTGTGGCCTTTGACCTTTTGACCTGCAGCTTGTGACAAAAAGTACAAAGATGGTATGTATTATTGTTTGGGTTCCCTGTGGTTTGTTATCTTTTTTCTGAAATCACATGCACCCGTTGCCAAGGTGTTGATCATCAAGGCACATTGCAAATTGATTGAGTAATCCGAAACAAAATCGGGGCTTGATCGTTGCTATTCCTTAGGTACTTATTTCGCTGCATAATCTAAATCATCAAGACTAAGCAAATGGAGATCATTGGTATTCGGTTCCAAGCATTGAAATAATTGTTGATCAAAATAGACGTTGTGTGCATGTGTGTGTGTGTGTGTGATGCCAAACGAAAAGTGACCTTGATCACATGAAATGGAATGTTTCGGTTTAGTGAATTCTAAAAAGATCGCACCAAAGGTAAATTAACGCTAATTTCATTCAGGTAAGATTGTTTATCAATTTATTTGTTTTCAAACGAGGGGAAATCTCAGTAAATCTACAAAGGCAAACAAGAGCAGATATCATATGTGGAATAACGTGTATTTTGTATTTTCACCTTGAAGATTTCATTTTTTTATTTTCTTCGTCATCTTTTCCAACATTTTTGGGCCGAGCTAGAGCTACTGTTAGCAGGTACCGGTTGCAAGCGATTTGTCTCTTTCGTACGTTAAATATTTACTGAGGAAAGGAGATTTGCATTGGTTTCGATGTAGAAATGTGAACTCTTTCTGATGAATTTATTTATGCAAATGGTTGGATGCGTTCGATCGCAAAGTAAGAAATCGAATTTACTTGTATGCAACGTAAAAATCATACGTACATTATGATACCCAAGGGTTAATATAATGTTACATATTTTAATTCTTGACACGATAAGAGTGATCGTAGTCCTGATTTATCCTGAAGTAGCTTCTACGTTATAGCTGAATGTCATCAATGAACCTCGCTGTTGCTAGAGTTCATTATCAGGTGAAAGAAGTAAATATATATTTGATCTACAATTTTAATTACTATTGCAACAGTAATCGAGATATTACAGGCAAATTGCAGTGTCAAGCAGAATAGAACCTCTTCAGTTTTCTTTTCTAATTAAGCTGTATCTCAGGATTAGCATTTTTTTATGATTGAGCTAATGACACGATGAAACCATATGGTTTGTTGTTTCTTGTCATATTCAACTGGTAGCTCTAAGTACGTTTTGTGGTTTTTTTTGTTATCTTTGATTTCTTATTTGATACGCAATTCATTTATTATTTTTAATCATATAAGTTGTTTTGAATATTAGCTGATAATTCTATTGCAAAAGGATGATCTTAACTCCGATGCTCAGTTCAGTTGTGAATTGAATTTGATTTCGTTCTGTTTCAGGGATGACATTGAAAGCTTAACGATTTTGTTACAATCGAACACTTCAATTAACAAAGATCAAAGCACAACTTTCACGATAAAAGCACGATGACGATAATTGGAAAATAATGCCCATTGTGATTACCATCAAAAAAGGGAAATAAAATTTGGCATTGAATGGGGTGCTCTTCAAGTAAAGTAGCTATTTCTCCACAACCAGCCGATTTGTTGTCACATGAGAAGCTTGAAAAAGGTAACATGTTCTAGTTTCAATTTTATGTATATCATTTATTTTTTATTTTTGAACCATTGAGTGATTTATCTTGAACAGTTTATCGAGCCACCAATATCAATCCAACGATTGACAATTTTTTTATTAGCAATCAACAAATACAGGCATAAAATATCGGATCAATTTTTTTCATGATTACAATCCTCTTAAATCCATGTTTTGAAAAGATATTTTTGTTGGTAGTTTGAGTAAGCAAAGTAAGTTAGCATGTGGTTTTATTGACATTGCTTGATGACTTTCTTTTCAACAGAAAAGTTGATCTGCAGGAATCCCCGCCAAAAGGGAGCGAGATTTGTACTTTCGATTTGACTGAATGTAATATGATTAAATTTTATTTCGTTAGACTAACTGATGTCTTTTTTTGTGGGGTCAGGTCACCAGCGCTACAATATCATATTTATACAAAACATTGGTTTGAATAATCAGAGGATTAAAAGCGTGTTAAGCTAAGAAGCCTGACAACAGGCATCTATCTTTAAAAGTTATAAGGGATTTATTGAAGAGATCAATGTTAACTTATACCATACACCTTGTGTATCATATAGGTTGATCTGTCAATGATCAACTTCAAACAAGACAGCTTGAAAGTAGCTGTGCTTAAAACATTTTCAGGTTTTATAAGACTTATTTTGGAAGTTTGTTTCTAAGTAAGGGTAAATGAGGGATTTCCCTTTTGGTTTGCAAAGTGTCAGAACTGCTCATTTTGTACAAGTTATGTATGTTTTAATGATCTGAGTTAATTGATCTAAATTAAGTTGGCTGTAAAAACAGAAGTAGTAATAAAAGCAGTGAAAGTAGTAGTAGTAGTAGTAGTAATAATAATTACAATAATAATAATAATAATAATAATGATGATGATGATGATAATAATAGTGATGGTAGCAGTAGAAGTAGTTCTATTAGTAATAGTAGTAGAGAATCTGACGTGTTTCAAACATATTTGAAGGGTGTTTTTTACCGTTTCTTGTTCTTTCGTCCAATATTAGCTGCTTATGTCATTTCCCCTCAGATTGCTTCCTTTTGCACCATTTCAAAAGCTTTAGTCAAACCCTTAAAAAGGAGGCAAAACTGTCTTCTGAGAAAATGAAAATATGCCAACATACCCCATTAGCCCCTTACTTACATTACACCAGCCCAAACTTTCAAATTGTCTCAGTATTAACTTTGAAACACTTTGACAAAAGATTTAACAAACTAGGGTTGAGACTAGGTTGAGACTGAGTTCCATGCAATTGTGTCAAAATATGCTCAGTGGCAAAAGCAAAGGTGCTTTGCCAAAAAATGAATTCCTGGTTTTTTAAAATGTGAAGACGAGGATTGTCTTTTTAGGCAAGTGACCATGGCAGCCTGAATGTAATGCCCATTTTCCATCCAAGTGATTTTAGGACTGTTACAGTGGCCACTTTCCAGTTTGAATTGTCCCTTACAATGTAACTTTCAAGACCTTTTGCTTGCAGATCATCAACAGCTACTTGCTTTCTCTTTTTGCTTGCTGCCACTAAGTATCAGTTTACATGGTATCTTTTGGGAGGTTGATGATTTTTCTTACCTTGTGAACAATTCAATGTAGTCATCCTAAATACACATCTGATAACAGAATTTGAGCATGACAATTCAAATTATATTGATTTTCTGTATACACTAGACTCATCATATTTGGTTCAACGTCCGTTTTACATGCTAGCATGTGTTGGATACTGAATGAACATTATTTGACTTTAGATTTTCACACAATTTTAAATGTACATATCATGTCAATCATGACTGCCCTTGTTGTGGTTGCTCAGTACAGAGATAATATTTACATGGCATCTGAATTCTGCACAAAAATGCCCAACTATTGTGTATTAGAGGTCGACATGGTTAATAATATGGTCAGAGCATTGCATTTTACTTCATTTCATACATTGGCAATTTTTTGTGCCATTTGATGTAATATCTAATGTGAATTGAGATCCTTTGGTTAGCAGTATTTCAAAGGGATGCATTAAACTATTAACTGGATAGCAGGGTGGCTGTTGTACTTAATTCAAATTTTTTATTATTCTGACTTTGAAAAGGACTCATGTTTTACTGACTTAGGTTGATGTTCTATTGTTTTGCATTATCTGTTTTTCATGAGGTATAAAAGCCATGATATTGTAGTTAGTGTGTTGTACTGTAACCAAGAGGTTCTGAGTCAAGCAAGAAAAAGTTTTGGCACCTTTAGAAAAGACATTTGTTGTAGAAGGAAGGGCACCCATTCAAGAAATACATTTCTGTTCCATTAGAAGAGCACATCAGCAGACCAGATTATGGAAAAATGGATATTAAAAGTTGGTTGTATGTATTTAAACATCCAGGATTAGCCATTTTGGTGGAATGTGTTTATTTTTTGGCACATAAGTGCAACAAATGATCTTTAAGCACTTTTATATATTATGTGCATGTTTTCAACCATATTGAAACTTGACTTTTGCATGTGGATGCCCCCGAACTTATCATCCTCATTGTTTGATCACCTTTTTCACTCTGGAAATATTAACCATTTTAAGTCTTTTTTTTGTTATTTTGGGTGCTCATTGAACCAATTCTGCTCTATGGATCAGAGATTTGGACTCTATCTAAAAGAGCAGAAAAGCGATTAGATGGGTGCTATGCAAAACTAGTTTTGCAGGTTAAAAATCTATCTTGGAAAAGAGATCCAACCAAGAGTCAAATTTATGGCAACCTTTCACCAGTATCTAGTTTGGTCAAATCTAGAAGTGTACAATTTGCAGGCCATTGCCACAGAGCAACTTCAGAAGTGATTTCATCACCAATACTCTGGAAGCCCCAATCCATCAGAAAGCGCTCTGGCAAATTGACTTTCTTAGATACCATTATAAGAGATACTGGCTTAGCAGGTCAAGATCTTAAAGCAGCTATGGAAGATCAAGACTACTAGAGGAAGGTTGTTCAGTCCATCATCTCGACTGAGGTTGAACAATGATGGTGATGATGAAGTCTTTTTTTATAGATATTGTTTTGGACAGTTTTTTGCACAATGAACTAAGCCAGTTCTTATTCCATTTTGAAGGATAAGTTGGATGTTTCCCTCTGTATTCTAAGGTCATGTCATTTTACTTACAAAGAGCAAAATATTTGAGAAATGGAATTTGAATTTCAATTTTTTAGTTTAATAAAGATACCTCATTATTCATTACATCATCATCCTCCATCCAACTTTAGACCTGAATTAATTCTAAAAAGCAATCAAGGCTGTCTGTACTGTCAATAAGACCCTTGTTACATTTGTTACTCTTAGGGTCTTTTTTCCCCATATCTTTGTACTGGTCTAGATAGAAACCCTGTCAAATCCAGAAAAGGTGCGTTGACAATTGAGCCTTAATGCACACCTACTCTAACTCAAAAGTGCTTGCTATATATCTCTCTGACACCTACTCTGCACCAGGCATCTATGTACATTGCTTGGACTAGCTCTGTAAGGTAACCAAGCAACAAACATTGTACATCTTCTACCAGATTATTTTTTGTGGGACACAATCTAATGCCTTATGTTTGATTGTTGACAAAAGCTTTGTGGAGAGAGTTATTTGCAGCATGGTATATCTGTGCATATCTTCTTTTGGCCTCACCAATGTGGCTCATTAAAGGTTTCTTCCCAACAAAATCCTGGTTAATGCTGCACATTTTTAGCAAGTCTGTAGATGTCAGCTGTCTTGAGGGGATTGTCTTCCAGAAATTCCTTTACTGCTTCACTTTTGGCCTATTTGGCAATGTTGTATAAGCTTTGTTGCCACCATTTTGCCATGCCTTATAACATTGCCAGTCAGGTTTTTGAACACCTTCAGGGAGGGCATAAACTTCTGCTTGGGGTAGGGGTGTAATGGATACTTTAAATTCTAAGAGTCTGCATGGTGATGCACATTCCCTTCTTATTATGACTTTCATGCTGGAAATGTATTTTATGACACTTGGTTCATTAAACTTGCCATGACACCAATACAAGTGCCCATTTTGGTTTGAGAAAAACTTGACTGACAGATGACAAGGTGTCACGGCATGTTCATGAACCAAGATATAGATAAAAAGTTCATTTGCCACTCCAAACTCCAAGGCTCTCTGCCCTATTGTGTTATACTGTTTAATGCCCTGATCTCCATCTGTGCCCCAAATAAACTGATAGATTCAATGACAATGTAATTATTCCAGTCATCACAAATAATTATCACAAATAGTTATCACAAGTAAGACAGGAGCCTTTGTAGCATAACATAGAAGGAATCTTTATCAGCCAAGCTGAGGTCAGCTCAAGGAGCTTACACAGGCACACAAATAAGAACTTTAATCCACCCATGTTTATCTGTACAAGAAGGACTCTGTCAGAAAGTCACAGGGCTTCATATACCTTCTTCTGGCTCTTCTCAGCCAACAACACCTCAACTAGGGTTTCTACCCCTGAGTCCTTTGTGGGATCGTATTGCTCTGCCACTCAATAATTGTAATAATAACAATAAGTAGTAGTAATAGTGGTAGTAGTAATAATAGTAGTGGCAGTAGTAGTAGTAGTAGTAGTAGTAGAAGTAGTGGAAATAGTAGTGGCAGTAGCAGTAGCAGTAGTAGTAGTAGCAGTAGCAGTAGTAGCAGCAGCAGTAGAATAATAATAATAATAATAATAATAATAATAATAATAATAATAATAATAATAAAAATCAAAACACGAATAAGGATAAGAAGAAGGATAAGAAGAAGAGGAATAGGAATAATTCGTAGCCACAACATGGAGATTAATTCACTTATTTGAATAACAACTGAGATATTACATTATTTAGAGTATGAAAAGAAGTTATAAATCATGGAGTTCCATATAAGACTTCAGGCAAATGAGAGCAATTCTTTTATGTTCAACACATTCTAGGTTTTCTTATACACACAAACTGAACTTAGTTACAAATCAACAGAAAAAGTCTTTGTATATACTTTGCCAGATCGCAGTGAAGATAATTGAAAAACTTCATTATTTCAAACAAAAGTGATGATGCGTTTGTAGTGATTCTTCTGATTATGACAAATTCCAAGAGAGCACTATGGAAAGAGAAAATAACAATTAAAACTCTACTATAAAACTCAGTAGAAAAATAAATGACAAAAACTACAGTAATATTGGCTTTTAGTGGTATCTCCAAAGACCTGGGCAAAGGAGCATACCAGTACAAAAATACCACTCTTTTTGCTTTGAAAGAAAGGAATATTTAATTATCTTCATGTACTGAGAGTTTAAACAGGAGGGAAATTGCACATTCAGATTATACAGTTGTGAACAATTACCAGTTTAAAAGCTATGACTTTCACCATAACTTCCAAGGTCAAGCCTGTGTGAGGTATTGGCTCAATAGTGAAAAGAGGTGTAAAAGACATTTGGCAAAAGTGAATCAGGCAAAATCCAGGCAAAAACAAGCCTTACCCTTTAATCCTTAAAAGTTTTTACAACCTCATAGAAAAGAAATGATGTACCATCAGAAGTCTAAAGGGCAATGATTTGATCTCCATCCTACTAGATGAACACCAAAAAGTTGCAAGAACACTTGAAAATGGGCCATAAGGCATAGTTAAGTGTCACCAATGAACCCAGTCAAGACTAAAGTAAGCAAAATAGTTATTGCATTCCAGAAATATCATCTCCTTGATTACTCCTTCTAACATAGAAACCCAGACACTCAGTTTTACCATGGTTCTATGGGTTACTAAATGTACACAAGTCTAATGTACCAATACTTCTGCCTATAACCTGCTCTTGGAATCCCCTTAATTCAGTTTTTATATTACAAAGCAGATGTCTTAGAATTGGTTCCCTACAATGCTTCTTTGAGCACATTAACAGCCTATAACCATGGGAAAAAACTATGTATCCTTGATATCCTGGTGAAGGTTTCATAAGATTGATTTTTGTTACCACCTACTGGGAACCAACTCCCATTAATAACTGCACTACACCATCCAGCATCAGCCCATACGTGCCATCATCACTTTGTTTGGAAGTGCAAGAAATATTATTTTTAACATAGGCAGCATTACAAATGAAGAAAGAGATCTTCAGAAGATTATTTTAACTAATGTATATTATACTAAAATGTCCAGAGAAACTTACAGATATGTACTGTACCTAATCATAAAGAAGAAAGGTAACTTCTGGAATGAAAATGTCTACCCCATGTCAAGAAGACCTGTGTGCAATGCAGAACAACTCTCAAACAACACAATATCCAGTATTTCTTCTTTACAACATCCACCTTATGAAAGATACTGTCGACTAAATGATCCAGTTTCACTTGAAGAAGCAGGTAATATGGTTTTCAAACTACATTGTAAGGACTGTCTTACCTCCCATAATGGTGAACTGGCACATTCCTTGAGTCAATGGGAAAAGGTGCATAACAAAGCTTTAAAAAAGGTGACACTTAAGAGTCATGAAATAGTGGAACACTGCTGGATTTTGGAGGGGGTGAGGTTAGGTGGCTCTCTTGCTGTTGAAGTCATGCATGGAGATAGAAAAATAAAAATATTTTCACAAGAGAAGCTGTCAGATAATTCTCTTCTCTGAAAAAACCCGATGAGATGAATCTTGCAAGCAGATGATGTTGTCCCATTTTGTAAGGTTGTGCAACATGACAAAAATCTTATAGATATCATAACAACACCTTTGGTATAGCAATATTATGTAAAAGGCTGACACATGCATTTAACAGTGAAGTACTGGCAGAATGGGAAATTCTTATTAGCATCAGTGAAAATCTAATTGAAAATGTAAGGGAATTTGTACACTTTTGAAGTGTGATAAAAATTGGTGAAAAAGAATATGTTACAGACAATCAAATAGCAAAGACAACAACAAAATTTAATGAGCTTTGTAGCATACTTATAGGAAAAATTATTGGCATGGTTGCAAGGAGGGAGTTAATAGAAGGTTGTCTAGAATCACACTTTACATATAGAGTCATGTGTGGTTGCCNGTAGTAACAGTGGTAATAGTAGTAGTAGTAATAATAGTAGTAATAGTAGTAGTAGTAGTAGTAGTAATAGTAGTAATAGTAGTAATAGTGGTAATAGTAGTAATAGTAGTAATAGTAGTAGTAGTAATAGTAGTAGTAGTAGTAGTAGAAGTAGTAGTAGTAATAGCAGCAGCAGTAGTAGTAGTAGTAATAGTAGTAGTAGTAGTAGTAGTAGTAGTAGTAGTAGCAGCAGCAGCAGTAGTAATAGCAGCAGTAGCAGTAGTAGTAGTAATAGTAGTAGTAGTAGTAGAAGTAGTAGCAGTAGTAGTAGTAGTAGTCTTACTACTACTAGTAGTAATCACCAGTACCAATGCCATTTTCAGCCAAGAAAAACTTGCAAGAAGAATTTTGCTATTTATTTTCCTTCACCAGTTGATTTCCATCAAGATTCATTAGACAATGCAAAGAAACTATTCTGCATGTTTGCCTTCAGCACTTCATTCATTTTTTCTTGCATGAAATTCACATATAATGAGCTAACATAGAATGAGTTTAAGCAAGACCATGAAAACTCATGTACCTACTGTCTGCAAAACCAAAGAGGTTACACTGCTTACTGTGATTTCTTTTTTCAACTTGTAGTTTTGTTGTACCTTTGGTTTTCACCAGGATGCCTTTCCTTTGTCGAGTTTAACACAACATCACTACTAGCAGGCATAGTACTACATCCTTCCCAACTGACTAGCACTTGATGCTCTGCTATTGACTTCCACATCATGCAATGTGTTTCTGTCATCTCACACACTCATGCACCAGATAAAATGGTCTATTGATGCTTACCACATGAGCTACTACTAGCCAGATTGTCATTGGTTTAGGCTTACTCACTAGCCTAAGGAGCTAGTCTATTTAACCCAAAGCTAGGATCCAAAGAGGTAATACCACTTTGGGCCAAAGTGGACATTGGAACAATAGTGAAGCTCCTGAGCCAGTGCTCCAGACACTATTAGTCAAACTTTTTCCCTTCAGGGCACTATGAAATGCTGAAATTGATAGGGCATTCAATCAATTATACCACTGTTATGCAAAGTTTGGTAGAAATAAAAACAACTACTGTAACCAGGAGCAAGTTTAGCCATAGGAATGTAGTGGAGCCAATCATGGGGCATTTGCTACTACCTCAATCACCATAGGGATTCATCTTACAAGAGGTGAATTCAGTAACAGTGGCGGTGAAAACCAAGACAGGGCCCATGATTCCTTAACTGTTTTACAAAGGAATAAAATTTAGTTAACAGTAATTGGAAAATCTGAAGTTGCTAACATGTAAATAGAGAAGCTAAGACACATAAAATGCTAAGCGATAGTTATTACTTATTGCCAAAACTTTCTCATAAATGTGAACCTGTTTTTAATAGTTTGATTTATTGCCTTTAATCAAAAGTCATATTTTCATTTGTTCTTTATTCCAGCAACCATGCTGGCAATCTTCAATAATTCCCCAGAAAATCTTACCCCTCATTGAGTTATAATTTGGCAACCTGATGAGCTGGCTTAATTCTGCTTATTTTCTAGTAAATGTATTAATTGAAGCAAGACCCTGAAAAAAACCTTCATTCATGTTTGTGGTACTCATTTTCTTTACTTTTAACTCTGTTCTAAATTTTATGACTTTCTTTTGTGGTTAAGAACCATGCAAATCATAAAGGGCTGAAGTGTGTGGAGCTGTAGTAAAAAGACAAAAGAATCGCAAGTTGTTTTTTAGATTGGGATTTTATTTGAAACAAATTATGCTATGGTTATAAACACTCATGTTTTTTTTTTGTCAGATGCATGCCTTAAGATAGGATAATGGATGCAGAGGATAGGGGTAAATTTACATGTTTACTCAAGCAGTGGCACATCAATATGCTGCAACTATGCACAACTAGTGAACTGCACAGTTTGCACAGTTTGCATAGTTGAATTGAAACAATTATCCCTTGTTCCATGCAGTGACCCAAAGCTTATAATCCTTGAATTTCCATTCTTAGGTTTAATGTCAAACAAAGAAAAGGCTCTGTTGATTTTGTTTGAATATGACACTAAAAAATAATGATGACTTGCAATTAGGTGTTCCTATGATATATATTCTATATGAGGTAAGGAATGGTTAACCTCCTGAAATGTTAATATTTGTTTAAATGTCATGAGTAAATGAAGACCATTCTAACTTCATTTTTTTATTTTAAATAATGATCTTTGATTGTACGATAAAGAAATGTAATTTTTTTCTTGGTTCTTTGAATGAAAATGATTTAAAACTACTACTACTACTACTATTACTACCACTACTACTACTACTACTACTACTACTACTACTACTACTACTATTACTACTACTTCTACTACTATTATTACTACTACTATACTACTACTACTACTACTACTACTAACTACTACTACAACTACTAGTGCTACTATTACTTCTAGTGTTACTACTACTACTACTACTACTGCTACTACTACTACTACTACTACTACTTCTACTGTTACTACTAATATTACTACTATTACTACTACTTCTACTACTAATATTACTACTATTACTACTGCTTCTACTACTATTACTAATACTACTACTTCTACTACTACTACAACAACTACTACTACCTACTACTTCTACTACTACTACTATTACTACTACTACTACTACTACTACTACTATTACTACTACTATTACTAGTACTACTATTACTATTACTACTACTAATACTACTACTACTATGACTATTACTACTTCTCATTGTTGTTATTATTATTATTATTATTATTGAGTGGAAACCCAGCAAACCCATCCCACGTCCAGCCTGATAAGTGTAAGCTGGGTGCATGCATCACACCCAAGTGTGTGCGATATTGATGGAAATTGAAACAGCACAAACGTTGCCCATAGCGAGGCTTCGCCCAAGACCTCAGGACCAAGTAGCAAGTTTAAACTCGGTACTCAGCCCTTGAGAACCTTGGATCCGCGCTCACACCTAGGTATGATGCTCCCCCACTACTCCCACCCTTTAAACAGAAGTGCATGATGTGTCAGCCCTTTCACAACTGGTTAAGGTCAGGCAACTGACTGGGAAGTCTGCGGTTTGAGCGGGAATGTTTGATCTAGCCCATTCCGAATTACCAGGCAAAACTTGTTCGTGTACCCCACCAATCAATTAAGATCAAAAGTCACAGGTCACAGGTCTTACGACGCTACGCCACTGGTTGACAATAGTATTCAGTACCTGGTGTAATTATCAGGGAAATTTGACTACACAGGGCAGGGGAGACAATGCCCTTTTGCAGCAGTACCAGGCAGTACTACGTTAAGCCGGCCAATTATGGCAAGTTTAACTAGCTCCCCGATGAATTGCCAGGCGACCTGCTTGCCACTTTGCGCCTGCCTATTTATTATTATTATTGGTAGTAGTAGTAGTAGTAGTAGTAGTAGTAGTAGTAGTAGTAGTAGTAGTAGTAGTAGTAGTAAAGTAGTTGTTTACCGACCTCTTTCCTTCCTGTTTAAGGAAAAATACTGCCGTTTTAGGCTTGAGTCAGTCAAAACAACATTTCCTTCATCACAACAAACGATTCCAATTTTTTTCTGGGGGGGGAACGTTATTCCCCCCAGTAACTGGGGCTCAGTAAGCGATTCCAAGTGTTTGTTTACAAAGAAAACTATTCCACTTAAAGTTTAAAACGCAATTGTCTTCTGCAAGTTATATGCTGTTAGCCAGACTGGACTTTCTTTAGATTGGTTTTCTATAAAGGGCCCTTTTTTGTGAAATTTGACTATTGGCATAAAACAGCCATTTTGGAAAACTCTTGGCCCTACGATTGACAAACATTTACACCTCTTTTTTAGTGAATTTAGGAAGAAGGTTGAGTACCAGTTTTTTTGTAGGAGTGCATCCACCGGGTCTCTGCCCCGCTTTCCTTTAGCTCTTAACTTTTTATTGATTTTATAGCCTCGATATTAGTTGTAAGTTTAAAAGTGAATACTGTTTTGCCCCTACTAGCGTTTGGAATGTATGCTTGAGCGTGAGCAGATGGTGAGGGTTTAGTGTTAAACCACGATATTTAATTTATTTAATATCGGGTTATATCGCATTAGATAGGAACAGATTGGAATAAAATGGCTTCTGTCCTTGATGAACAAGAGAGTCACGAGCACGAAAGCTGAACACGAACATCATTTACGCCGTGCCTGCCAACCAATCAGTTGAACGTTTTGTTAATCGTAAACCTCATTCATTTCTTTTATATTTTAATGATTTCTTTTACCGCATCATCTGGTGTGAGGACGAAACTGCGATACTCCATTGGTAACTTGCTTTGTGTTAATTCGTTGTGAACTCCGCTTACGTCATCATGTAGCTGTTTGCAACATTTCGTGACAAGGAAAATTCAATTATTATTATTATTATTATTGAGTGGTGGAGCAATACGAGCCCATGGGGGACTCAGGGGTAGAAACCCCAGCAAACCCATCCGACTACCAGCCCGATAAGGGTAAACTGGGTGCATGCATCACACCCAAGTATGTGAGATATTGATGTAAATAAAAAACAGCACATGACCTTGTAGGTGGGACCTGTTTAGGTTTCCCAGTTTAGGTGACCCATTCTGCTTAAAATGGTCTCCGTAGCAAGGCTTCACCCAAGACCCCAGGACTAAGTAACAAAGTGCGAACTCGGTACTCAGTTCTTCAGAACAAGAGATCCACGCTCACGACACCTAGATATGATGCTCCCCCACTACTCCCGCCCGTTAAACAGAAATGCATGATGTGTCAGCCCTTTCGGGACATGCACAACCGGTTAAGGTCAGGAAACTGACTGGCAAGTCTGCTGTTTAAGCGGGAATGTTTGATCTAGCCCATTCATATTTTCCGGGCAAAACTAGTTCGTGTACCCCACCAATCAATTAAGATCAGAGGTCATACGTCTTACGACGCTACGTCACTTGCTGACAGCAATAGTCAGTGCCTGGTGTAATTATCAGGGCAATTTGACTACACAGGGCACGGGGGTTTATTATTATTATTATTATTATTATTATTATTATTATTAGATACGAATTCTTTTACAGGATGTATCTACAGTCATATCAGAAATACACCATGTGCACACACACACACACACATATATATATATATATATATATATATATATATATATATATATATATNTGTACCCCACCAATCAAGTAAGAGCAGAGGTAATAAGTCTTGCGTCGCAACGCCACTTGCTGACAGCATTAATCAGTGCCTGGTGTAATTATCAGGGCAATTTGACTACACAGGGCACGGGGGTTTATTATTATTATTATTATTATTATTATTAGATACGAATTCTTTTACAGGATGTATCTACAGTCATATCAGAAATACACCATGTGCACACACACACACACATATATATATATATATATATATATACTGTTATCACAGATGTCCTGTTCAAAAAAAAAATAATTTTTTTTATTATTTAAAACTCGCTAAAATCAAAAAGAAAAGTAAATGAGCTTCGATAAGAAAGAAAGAAATTCACCAACTTGTTACAAGACGCCTGATGCGTTTTTAGTGATATTGACCCTTTCAAAGCTATTTTCATTCAAACAGTGATCTGGGATTAAAAAACCCCTCCCAGATTTGGCAGCGCGACTGCACAGGAAGAAAGAGGAAAAAATTGATGCTGACAACGATGATGAGTTTTGGAGCACTTGGCTGCATGAAGTAACACAAGGAAATTGAATTGGCTCTATGCTTTTTTGGTTTGTTTAAAGTGTCAATACAGAATTGGTTAGGGAAGGAGCGTGGCAGTGGAGTAAGAACGCCTTACATTGGGCTCACCACTACAACTCCGAAATACACCAACTTGATGCTCTTCGCACTGAACCAGCTGCCTTATAAGCAACTTAACACCTTTTAATATTATTTATTCGGACAGTGGTGTAAAAGATAAATGGCAACAACGATGGCGTGCATCTGGCTGCAATCGATATTTCTGTCGTAGAGTGGGAATATCCTAATAATATCAGACATAAAGTTATGAAAAGTTCAGAACAGCACATATCAAATTTTTAAGTCCCCCACACGCTAGCATAAATGTGTTAATTATGGAGTAAAATTCATTTTAAATACACTTGTGACAAGTATCTTTGTGTATCTGTATACTGTTATTTTCGATTTTTCGCGCCTACATCCAGCCATTAATTTTTTAGTCTTCTTTCAAAACCCATCATTTTCAATTAGGGTGATAGGTTGTGTTTAAAATATTGTGCCTCGCAAGGGTTGGAAAATGATAATGATGAATATTATATATATTTTTCGTAGTGTACTTACGCGAATTATCCATATGTTGTTAAGGAACTCAGATTGCCACAACGTTTTATTATATTTATATTTATATATATATATATATATATATATATATATATATATATACATTGAAGTTCTTAATAGTTTTGTTGAATTTGTTTTTAATGGAGGTCAGAAGACTGCAGATGGAAACAGAAAATACCTAACTGTAAATGGTACTTATTGCTTTTTCACCAGGAAAAGGCCTGGTGGTAAAAGTTACAGTAAGACGCAAGTTTAGATGATGGTTGACCACCTCATATCGTAAACCTTCTTTTGTTTTGGAAACCTGTTTTTCAACAGGTAATAGGCATACCCATGGGTATAGACCCTGCTCCATTCTGGGCAAACCTTTATCTCTACCATTTGTTTTACCTCAAGCTAATTCGCACTGATCGATACCGTAGATTCAAGTTTAATTGGTTTCGTTTTATTGAGGATGCCTGTAGTATTAACGACTCAGAGGAGTTCCAAAAAAGTCATCACGAAATTTATCCAAGTGAGCTGGTACTGAAATGCGATCACATTGGCCAACATGCTACCTTTTTAGACTTGGACATAACAGTCAAAGATGGATTATTCGTTTACAAGCTGTTTGACAAACGTGATGCTTTTCCTTTCCATATCGTCCGAATGCCGGATCTATCTGGAAATTTACCTCGTCATGTGTGCACCATGGCAATTCTTCTGTCCGACTCTTCTTTCAAATTCTGAAACACTTTTTCTGTTCCTTTATTTATGTATCGTGTCTCGAGTCGTGTAAAAAAATTTTTTGTGAGTTTTTCGGTTTTTTTATTCTGTCAAATTAGCAGCACAATATCTAGCTGTTTGGAGCTTATTCCTAATTATCCTAATTCTATATATATACATATGTTTGTGTGTGTGTGTGTGTGTGTGTGTGTGAGAGAGAGAGAGACACACACACACACACACAGAGACAGACAGACAGACAAAGAGACATTTCATTGCTACAGTAAAGGCGAGTAATTAAAAGTTTTGTCTTTCAAATGTGGGAACAAATCCTTCGAGTTCTTTGAACGATGCACTTGCTTTTTGAGGTAAACAGCACAATTACCGGATCCGATTAAAAGTTATTTTTGCACAAAGAAAATGATCTTGTCTAGAAACTAAGGACAGGAAAGCAATTATTTTATAATTGGTTGGAGGAGAAAACTGAAAATGCGCTCTGTCGTTTAAATATGCAATTAATTTCATTGCTTCTTTGTGGACGCAGCTGACCGGCAGACTGTCAGCTACACACACAAGAAGATTTCCTGAACCAAGCTTTGGGAATAGATGTAATATACTGTTGAAAGAGAATAAATAATTTTAATTCGAGATTTTCTTTTCTGCGCTTTTTATCTGGCATATTTTTGATTAATTATGAATTTGGAGGTTTGCACTTCGTCTTGGGTACCATTCTACCAAGTTACAAATAATCTATTGTTGTAATAGCTGATTGTTATAGAGTTTATCTTCTTGCCTGTTTTTCAACTATCTGTTAATGATAATCTGCTAGCACGTAATATATCATTTTGAAAAATGTCTGTTATGGCTGAATTCTGATGATTAGCGATCCGAACTGATGGTGTTTGTCGGTCATGGCCTTGAATTCGAGTTTGTTATGCTAGGTCTAGTCTCTGTGTGTGAATGTGTAGCTCTGTGTTTGTGTGTATCTGTATGATGACTTGCTATTTCTTCACATGTCATGGTTGACACAGAATAAACTGAATAAATCCGAACCATTTATATATCTATGCAATTATGATTGATATCTTTAGAAAATCCTGTCCAAAGAGTCAATAATCGGAAAGTTTTGAATGGTTAGAATTTCCATTGGCTTTAACTATTGCAAAAACGAATGTTGGTAGTATAAAACGCCATGAAAGGAAGAGAGGATGGTATACTATTCCATAATAGAATCCCAAAGATTTAATTATTTAACTCTGAGAAAGAAAACAAAATCACCAGGATTAAGATCACTTTTCCGGATTGTTTTTGTAGTTTTAACGACAAGAGACTTGCTTCCAATAAATTGAACTGACAATATCCAAGAAAAATAAATCCAATCAATAAGAATTTTCCTAGTCTACTCGAAGTAGAGCAAAATACTTATTCTTCAACAATAGTGACAACAATGTTGTATCTTCGGAGTATTAATCCACCATCTAGATCAAAGTCGCATCGATGTCACATGAATCGATTCTATTATTATTACTGAGTGGTTACACACCATCTAGTGATGGATGGGTGAAAAACCCACATTCAGCGCCTAACAACAAGCCAGGAAAGTTGAATGCAGGCACATGTACTGTAGCCACAACAGTGAGATAAAATAAAAAACCAAATAAAAATGGCAACATCACTTCAACCATGCAAGTGGCGCCTAACAACTGGTGAGGAAAGGCACATTGCTCAAACGGTTGTTGTTGTATGACAACAACTCATGACTACAACACTCCTCACTCCTAGCCTGATAGCTGACAATACATGGAAAGATATCTTAGTACTAGCACTAAGTCTGGTATTGCAGCATTGAATACAGACTGGATATTCGTTATTATTATTGTTATTATNCGATTCGTGTAAAAAAATGTTTTTTGAGTTTTTCGGTTTTTTTATTCTGTCAAATTAGCAGCACAATATCTAGCTGTTTGTGGCTTATTCCTAATTATCCTAATTCTATATATATACATATGTTTGTGTGTGTGTGTGTGTGTGTGTGTGTGTGTGACAGAGAGAGAGAGACACACACACAGAGACAGACAGACAGACAAAGAGACATTTCATTGCTACAGTAAAGGCGAGTAATTAAAAGTTTTGTCTTTCAAATGTGGCAACAAATCCTTCGAGTTCTTTGAACGATGCACTTGCTTTTTGAGGTAAACAGCACAATTACCGGATCCAATTAAAAGTTATTTTTGCACAAAGAAAATGATCTTGTCTAGAAACTAAGGACAGGAAAGCAATTATTTTATAATTGGTTGGAGGAGAAAACTGAAAATGCGCTCTGTCGTTTAAATATGCAATTAATTTCATTGCTTCTTTGTGGACGCAGCTGACCGGCAGACTGTCAGCTACACACACAAGAAGATTTCCTGAACCAAGCTTTGGGAATAGATGTAATATACTGTTGAAAGAGAATAAATAATTTTAATTCGAGATTTTCTTTTCTGCGCTTTTTATCTGGCATATTTTTGATTAATTATGAATTTGGAGGTTTGCACTTCGTCTTGGGTACCATTCTACCAAGTTACAAATAATCTACTGTTGTAATAGCTGATTGTTATAGAGTTTATCTTCTTGCCTGTTTTTCAACTATCTGTTAATGATAATCTGCTAGCACGTAATATATCATTTTGAAAAATGTCTGTTATGGCTGAATTCTGATGATTAGCGATCCGAACTGATGGTGTTTGTCGGTCATGGCCTTGAATTCGAGTTTGTTATGCTAGGTCTAGTCTCTGTGTGTGAATGTGTAGCTCTGTGTTTGTGTGTATCTGTATGATGACTTGCTATTTCTTCACATGTCATGGTTGACACAGAATAAACTGAATAAATCCGAACCATTTATATATCTATGCAATTATGATTGATATCTTTAGAAAATCCTGTCCAAAGAGTCAATAATCGGAAAGTTTTGAATGGTTAGAATTTCCATTGGCTTTAACTATTGCAAAAACGAATGTTGGTAGTATAAAACGCCATGAAAGGAAGAGAGGATGGTATACTATTCCATAATAGAATCCCAAAGATTTAATTATTTAACTCTGAGAAAGAAAACAAAATCACCAGGATTAAGATCACTTTTCCGGATTGTTTTTGTAGTTTTAACGACAAGAGACTTGCTTCCAATAAAGTGAACTGACAATATCCAAGAAAAATAAATCCAATCAATAAGAATTTTCCTAGTCTACTCGAAGTAGAGCAAAATACTTATTCTTCAACAATAGTGACAACAATGTTGTATCTTCGGAGTATTAATCCACCATCTAGATCAAAGTCGCATCGATGTCACATGAATCGATTCTATTATTATTACTGAGTGGTTACACACCATCTAGTGATGGATGGGTGAAAAACCCACATTCAGCGCCTAACAACAAGCCAGGAAAGTTGAATGCAGGCACATGTACTGTAGCCACAACAGTGAGATAAAATAAAAAACCAAATAAAAATGGCAACATCACTTCAACCATGCAAGTGGCGCCTAACAACTGGTGAGGAAAGGCACATTGCTCAAACGGTTGTTGTTGTATGACAACAACTCATGACTACAACACTCCTCACTCCTAGCCTGATAGCTGACAATACATGGAAAGATATCTTAGTACTAGCACTAAGTCTGGTATTGCAGCATTGAATACAGACTGGATATTCGTTATTATTATTGTTATTATTATTATTATTATTATTATTATTATTATATGTAATTTTTCTTTGTATTTCTTTTTTCTTCACCATTAGCGCCGAACCCAATCCTGGTTCTTGGGCTCCAATGGGCAGTCATCATCTATTTAATTGATAATACTTTTTATAGGATGTGGGCAGATCCTGGTAGAGCAATCTTTTGTAATTCGGTAACGTTGATGGAACTTTGCTGATTTGCTTGTCAGTGCCTTTCTTGATTATTCCTAGTGCTCCGATCACAACTGGCACAATTAATGTCTTCATTCCCCACATTCTTGTAATTTCAATTTCCATATCTTTATACTTGGAGAGTTTCTCTGCTACTTTAACGGATGTATTCCAATCAGAAGGTACTGCCATTTGAATTAACATACATGTTTTTTCTTTCTTGTTCTTAATAATAATGTCAGGTTTGTTGGCTTTGATGCTTCTATCAGTGTGGACTTGCATATTCCAGAGGATGGTAACTTCTTCGTTCTCTTTAACTGTTTCTGGTTGGTGCTCATACCACTTGTCAGTTGTTTTGATGTTGTAATATTCTTATTATTATCGAGTGGTTACACACCATCTTGTGGTGGATGGGTGAAAAACCCACATTCAGCACCCAGCAACAAGCCAGGTATGTTGAATGCAGGCACATGTACTGTAGCCACAACAGTGAAATATAATAGAAAACCAAATTAAAAATAGCAACATCACTTCAACCTTGTAAGGGCCACCCCACAATCTGTGAGGAAAGGCACATTGGTCAAGCGGTTGTTGTTGTGACTTCATGACAACAGCACTCCCCACTCCTAGTCTGATAACTGACAATACATGGAAAGATATCTTAGTATTAGTATTAAGTCCGATATTGCAGCATTGGATTCAGACTGGATATTTGTTATTGCCTTGTTTATTATTATTATTATGAATTCAAGATCTCGAGATTGATCTTTCTTCTCAATAATTTTATATGTGATCACGTACAACAACAAGTTGTATGGGCAGCCACACATTCTTTCTCCTTTGGATTTAGCAGTCAAGTACAAGTCTTAATATCCGCGCTGTTCCTAACAAAGTTTATTTGTGTGCGTATTCAATTTTCATATAGATCCCTATATCTCTTACAAATTTTTCAAAGTTTTTACTGATTTTTACTAATTTTTATATACCACCAAAGGGCATTTTCCTCAGTTTTGGTAGCATTTTTACATCCTATCAGACCCATTCCGCCTTTAGTTCGTGGAACATATAGCCTGTCCATGTCACTTTTGGGGTGGAGTTCTTTGTACATTGTCATTCTCTTTCTAGTTTTGTGGCCCATTTCATCTCTAGTTCAATATCCCTGCACCGTACCGGAGGAGGGATACAGTCCATGTGTTGGTTGCTTTGATCTTTTTTCTTCCAATCAATTTACTTTTCAATATCAGTGTGATCCTTCTAAAGTATTCTTTCTTAAACATCTCAATCATTTCCTTCTGTTTCACTAAGTCGTTTTCTAGTATTCCGAGGTACTTATACCCTTCTTCATCAATCTCCTTTATCGTTTCCCCGATGGCAATACAATTCCATTTGTTCTATTAATTTTTCCTCTTTTCAAGATCAAAATACCAGATTTCTTAATTCCAAATTCCATTTTGATATCACGGCTAAATATTTCAACTGTAGATATTAACACATTCAATTCTTTCTGATCCTTCCCATAAAGTTTCAAATCATCCATAAATAACAAATGATTCAATTTTTCACCACTTTCGAGGCTGTATCCAGACTTCACTTTCCTCAAAATATGACTTAGACGAATCAAACATACTACAAATAATAGTGATGACAAACTGTCTCCTTGGAATATCCCTCTCCTGATTTTAACGTTTCCCCAAAACTCTCCATTTGCAGATAAATTTACATTCCATTGATTTTTCAACAAAAATAATTATATTATCTGCTATATTTGCCAACCTAAGGCTTTCTATTATCCACCAACCTTTCTTTAATATCATACGAGCCTGGTCACAAATCTTCTGTTCCGTTATCTCAAGATTCTGTCTTTCTTTCCATATGGCATGCATTC
>RDPX01000171.1:841048-851495 GCA_003991215.1 Morbakka virulenta
AGAGAGAGAGAGAGAGAGAGAGAGAGAGAGAGAGAGAGAGAGAGAGAGAGAGAGAGAGAGAGAGAAACAAGTGAAAAGCCATGATCGAGCAACGGACGAGATTGAATGAATAGATAAATGGATAGGAAACTAAATATGGGTGTCATTACCTAGAAATATTCTTTAAAATTTGTAACCTGTCGTTTGTTTTTTTACTCAGTCTGATGGGATATTACCGGGGTGAGACTTTTCGAAACCTGTTTTGACAGAGTGAGGGTACTTATTCGCGGGTAGGTTTTCTTTGAGAGGGGTCCATTCACGGAGGCTTATATTACTTATGACAGTGTTTTTATATCATTGGTTTCTTAGATATGGATTCATCAGAGAAATAAGCTCCAAGTACCGGGTAAGTTATTTTTTGACAATCACTTTTCTTTTACACATGATAGCTATTTTAATAATTGGTAACCCTGTAATAATGAACATAGTTGTAATAATGATAATAATCATTAATTATGTTGAGAGATAAACTGCCTTGAATAAAATGTCCGGCATGAATGATTAGGGATGAATTATCTGGGATAAAATCACCATAGAGATATTGCATGAGAAAGAGATATCACAGCAGAGGAACCATTTTGGCCACGTTTAAGTATAGATACCAGAATCGGAATAGAGGTACAAGAATATAGATACCACAATAGAGAAACTACAATCCGGACATTTCAGTTGAGATACCGTACCGTAGATTCCACAAAAAGAAACTGAAAAAGAAACATCACTACAGAGACACAACAACAGGGAGATACCACAACAGAAGTATCATTACAATGACATTAAAAGAGAGATACCACAGTAGAGATACCACAGTAGAGATACCACAGTAGAGGTACCACCGTGGAGAAAACCACCATAGAGATACCACCATAGAGATACCACTGTGGAGATACCATTGTGGAGATACCACTGTGGAGATACCACTGTGGAGATACACCGTTGGAGATACCACTATAGAGATACCACCATAGAGATACCACTGTGGAGATACCACCATAGAGATACCACTGTGGAGATACCACCGTAGAGATACCACTATAGAGAAACCACTATAGAGATACCACCATAGAGTTACAACCATAGAGATACAACCATAGAGATATCATTGTAGAGATACCACTGTAGAGGTACCACTGTAGAGGTACCACTGTAGAGGTACCACTGTAGAGATACCACCGTAGAGAAGCAACAACAGGAGCACCTGGTTGGATACCATACCAGAGACACGACAATAGAGAACCAGCAACAGTGAGAGACCACAACAGAGGTAACATGATAATGATATTAAAAGAGAGATGCCACTGTAGAGATACTATAGTAGAGATACCACCGTAGAGATTCCACAGAGAAACAACCACGGGAGCACCTGGTTGGATACCATACCAGAGACGACAATAGAGACAACACAACAGTGACCCAAATCGGGTCGGGACAGCCGAAACGCTTCCTCGTTTGCGCCACTATGGTGCCACTTTTTGGGCTTATTGTTTTTTGCCACCTAGATAAAACTTTAAAAGAGGTTGTTACCTATATCCACTAGTTTTCTGCAACCTCTTCTGCCCCGATGGATGTGCATCAGAGAGGTGAATGTGATTTATATGGCATCTTCTAGAAATGTTCAGTTGGAACTCCATGTTGAGCAGTGGCAGCTTTTGCATGGTATGTAGCTAAAATAACAATAAACTGAAAAAGCATCTAATTTTCCAATCCTTAATGCCGAAAATGTTACTCACTCAAAACCCTTCTTTGAACACAGTTTTGGGTTTCCACGTTGATCTTTCGAAAATTGTGGTTAAAAGGGCCAGATGCAACCTATACACCCAAATTAGGATAGTACATGAGGTGATTCACGCACTCAACAATATCTAGTTTTATACTAGGTATTTAATTATTTACTTGCGGTGTAGATCAAGGAGGAGTCGTATTTCGTACTGCCACATGAGAATACCTCTCTCGGTCAAGCAAAGATAATTATTAAAACAAGGGTAAAGAATATTCGCTGATTGCACAATGATTAAGTGATCTGCACAAGAAAGCAGTATCAACAAAAAATTTTCTTTTTTTTTTACTCAGAAAGGAGCTATTGTCAAAGCCTTATTTCTTGCCCGAGCGCACAAAAATAAGCGATATGATTGAATAAGATTTAGAGACAATGTACCAGACACAAAGTCTGCCAACAGAATGGTATACAATTTTATACCAAAAACAAAAAATTGTCAGCAGTTACCTCAATACTATTGTTAATACTTTATTTTTAGTGCTAAGTTAGAATGTGGTTTATTTATGGGGATTACGATGATTATTGTCTGAAAATCCTAATTTACTTTTGACCTTGCGAAATTTTATCATATTTTTACAGACAAGTGCTGCACAAATAAAGGAGTTATGCAAAGAATTGTTTTCATGGCTTCCACTTTGCACCATCATCGACAACCAACTTTTCGTTACTCATGGAGGCATCTCGGATAAAACTGAAATAGAAATCATAAAAAATCTGGATCGACACAAGGTAATCACGTGATTTGATCTTCCAATAATATCAACAAAATTTTATTTTATATAGTCTTATTGTTATTGCCAACCAACCAATGAGCAGTCACTTTCTTCGGTTGCTCACAGGTGGCTGATAACCTTTTCGACATTCAGCTGTTCTTGTTTACAGTCTTTGAAACGGTAACCTACATGTACATCAATGAATGATTTTTCTTTTGCACTTTACAATTTTGTTTTTGTTTTTGTTTTGTTTTTTGTTTTTTGTTTTTGATTTGTTGTTTTTGTTTTTGTTTTTGTTTTGTTTTGTTTTTGTTTTTGTTTTTGTTTTTGTTTTTTGTTTTTTGTTTTTTTGTTTTGTTTTTGTTTTTGTTTTCCATTATAGTACAACTTATGATTTTGAATTTAGGTTTATCATATTTTGTTTTCGTTTTTATTTTGTCATTTTTTTCCTTTTCATCAATTTTCTTTTTTATTTAATTTTTAGCTATTTTTTATTTTTGTCTTTTTGATTTATTGTTATCATCTTTAGAATCTAACGGTTTTGTCTGATCTCTATGTTTGTTTATTTTTTTATTTTATCATTTTTTGCATTTCTAAATAAATGATTATACTGCACTTCAATGAATGCCACGCACTGAATGTCATATTTCTTCGTATAACCAGTGAACTTTTGATACTTATTTTCAATACCTTATTATAACTTTATACCCTGCGAATAAAAAGTATAACCCAACTGATTCGACTATTATACATATCTGTTTAGTCACTTGAGAAGTGAAGAGAAAATAGAAGAGAGAATTAAAATGCTGAGTCAGCTACCCACCAGAAAGTGTAAAATCAAGATTCACAAGGAGAAAGACACACACAATAACGTCATCTCGTATTTTAAAAATCTGAATGTCAAAGCAAAATTCGGTGAAAATGTCTACTGTACCTGACATTCTCACTTAACTGTGAAGAAAAATATAGGAAAAGTTTTTCATACCGGCCCGAAGAAAATGTGGCACTCCTGAAGGTACTGTTACTATGCTGACTGTGGAGTGAAGTCTGGTGGGAGGAACATAGCCTTAACGTTTTGCATGACAGCCACATATTGTTGCAAGCATTTCCTTGTATCCCTGAAGAGCTGTTGCATTTCTAATGCACCAGTGCCCCTTCAGGATCATATCATATCACATCACATCACACCATATCATATCACGTCATGTGATATGATATGATGTAATCTGAAACCCAAGCGATAACCTTTGAATAACAATTCTTCAATTATCTTTTGAATAAATATGGCATTTTCAATTATATTGTTTGTTAATAATAACTATTTCTATAAATTTTTTTTTTTAATTTTTAATTTTGTAGTATTCTTCTGTACTAAAGCCATCCCATATCGTATTAGAGGAAGATGTCTTGCCAGAACGGAGTTTACTCATAGAGTGGGAACAGGTATCTGGATATATTATTTCTATACAAACTGCTGTTTTTATCTTAATTAGCTCACCAGTTAACCTAACTAAATTACAGAGTTACCAATGTATTACCCTCTTTGAATTTGAAGCAAGTGTCAAAACTACACATATATACATACCTATCTTCTTCTTCTTCTTCTTCTTCTTCTTCTTTTTCTTCGGTCTTCTTCCAACGTCTAGTTGGGTCGGCCGCTCAGCATTTCTTCTTCCACACACTCCTATTGCTTTCATCATCCTCCTCAGCGCCAACTGTTTTCATATCAATCTGCATTCTGTCTCTCCATCTCAACTTCTGCCACCCTCTACTCCTTTTTCCAACTACCTGCTCATGGTACACTTGCTTCACAATACTTTCCTCCTCTCTCTCCTCATTAGGTGTCGAAACCAGCGGAGTCTAGTCTGTTTTGCCTTTCTCCCCACTTCGACTACATACCCATGTGGTTAAGTAAAGATTAGTGGATCAACACCTAAGTTAAAAGTTAGAGAGGTTGAAAGACAGACAGACTTGACGATGATTGGTTTCTGGATACATAGGTAGGTGGAGGGAGCAAAGGAATCTTTCAACTCTCTTTGTTATTTTTGGCCCCAATGATTTCCTCCTTCTGTTTCTCTCCATAATTGTTGCATTCACTTTCTTTTTGCAGGTTTTGGATTTGCTCTGGAGTGACCCTCAGCCAATTTTAGGGCGTGCTTTTAATCAGTACAGAGGAGGGGGTTGTTGCTTTGGACCAGATGTCAGTGCATACTTCTTAAACAAATACAAGTTAAAGCTGATAATTCGTTCACATGAATGTAAATACAAAGGATACGAATACGATCACGATGGAAAAGTAAGTGAATTTTTCATTGTTTGTGTTATTGTGTTTACCTTTTGTGTGTTTGTTGGTCTTTTGTCTAATCCTGTACGTCTAATAGTCATGTACTGTTTTCCGTCTGATTTGATTGCCAAATGAAATTAATTTTCATTCTTAATTACTTCAATAAACAGACCATGTTTTTCATTCATTCATTCTTTCATTCATTCTTTCATTCTTTGATTCATTCTTTCATTCATTCTTTCATTTTTTGATTCATTCTTTCATTCATTCTTTCATTCATTCTTTCATTCATTCTTTCATTCTTTCATTCATTCTTTCATTCATTCTTTCATTCACTCGTTCTTTCTTTCTTCGGTCTTTTTTTCTATCTTCCATTCTTTCTTTAATTAATTATTTATTTTATTTCAGTAATAATTATACAGGATTATAATCTAGTTGAAGATAAACTGCTGTCACCGTTCCAGGTCTTTCTCCATATTCTGTTTATTGTTTGCAGAGGTGGAGAGTTACTGATTACAATTTATTANATTCATTCTTTCATTCTTTGATTCATTCTTTCATTCATTCTTTTTATTCATTCTTTCATTCATTCTTTCATTCATTCTTTCATTCTTTCATTCATTCTTTCATTCATTCTTTCATTCATTCATTCACTCGTTCTTTCATTCTTCGGTCTTTTTTTCTATCTTCCATTCTTTCTTTAATTAATTATTTATTTTATTTCAGTAATAATTATACAGGATTATAATCTAGTTGAAGATAAACTGCTGTCACCGTTCCAGGTCTTTCTCCATATTCTGTTTATTGTTTGCAGAGGTGGAGAGTTACTGATTACAATTTATTAAGGTACCCTTCAGAATCATTACCAATTTATTTCCTGAAAAATCAAGAATTTTGAAAGCTGGAGAGATCTTGATGTATTTTCTCTGGTTGTGATATTCATCAAATAAGCTAATAAATTTAAAGCCCACCCTGATTGAGCTTCAGATTAAAAACCGCTTTGTCGTAATAATTGAATAAGTGTTTCTCCCGTCACCCGTGTTCCCCTTACCTCCACTGTCCAATAATCCCCTTCTCATTCCCACTGTCAAATAAATTCCCCACTCATCACCACTTTTAACCATTTTAAAACAGATGATATCAAACGCAATACTCATGTGATAAATGATCATAAAATGTTATTATACAGGCACATGGAGTAACTGTTTTATTAGTCAATCTTCCCAAAAATAAGCGCACTTTTAACTAAGTGTTTTTCATCGTTTTCCGCTTTATTTTTCTCAAGGTCCTGACGATATTCTCGGCTTCAAATTATTACGCTGAAGGAAGTAACTTCGGCGCTTACATTAAAATTGGTCCAGATCTAAAGCCTTTTATAGTTCAGTTTATTGTGACAAAGGATACTAAGACTGCCACTCTGCAACAAAGGTAAGTTATATCATGTTATTTTCTAATCTAACATTCTATTTCTCTGTATTACTACCTCTTTATTTATCTTATTAAAAAAACCCCTGCGTTCTTCTCATTGCTTGATTTATATCTAAACATAAACCCTCAATTGTCACCAAAGTCTCTCAAGTCTAAAACTTGAACACACTGACTTTAAATGCTACGCCTGATAAGAAACAACACACATGTATCAGGATGAAAACATCAAGAGAAACGAGCTACACCAGATGCAAGAAACTGGGATGATACCAGTGAGGAAAGTTTATTAAAATAGGTCCCGTAATAACACCTATAGAAGACTAGGACAGGCCACATTTCGTGGATAAGACAAAGCTTAAATTGTAGTAGTAATGCTGGAGCTAGCAAGGTACCAGCACGTCTCTAAGCTCGATTCAAAACGTCAAGATGAAGTAGGAGAGCATCTGTTCAGGTGTGAAAACAGTACTCCATGCAGATATAGGGTAGTTTTATAGAGATGCAAAATAGCCTTAGGCGTAAGACACTCTCTAGCGCGATATCTAGACCATGCTTCGAGGATGGAAGCAAACTCACTAGGGCTAACGTCAGAATTATAGCTCGTGAATTATAGCACATTTTCCGTTCAGCTAACGTACTTTACTCACGTACGTTATCAACGGTACATTAACTACTGGATTAACATACGTTATATGAATTCATTTCTACCATGACTACCGTTATTAGTATCACTCGAAAATTTTGCGTTTTGTATTCATTTAGAGTCAGGTCAAAGTAAGAATGTTCTGACAATTTAAGACTAGAGTTCGAATACTTTGAATGCTATTGATTGGTTGAATGTGTCACGTGTTTTATTGCCCCATTGTTTTTTCTTCTTCACTGATAAAGTTGGTTACAGTTCTTTGTGCTCTAATTACTTTTTTGTTTTCAACACCCTGTGGTTTAAGATGTAAATATGGCGGATACAACTAACTCTTGCATCGAGGAAAAACTAAGCCTGCCACTTTTAATAATTCTACGTGGTTTCTTGTTTGTTTTTTTTACAGGCGAATTATTTTTCTTCTTTTTTTAGGATTGGAATTAACGAGTCATCGGCTTTGCGTGAATTGAGAGAAAAATTCTACACAAACAGGGACGAGTTAGTAGAAGCATTTAAGAAACACGATCCCGAAAATACAGGTAAAGCGCAATCTCAGTTTATATGAATTTCATTTTTTATTCCTCCCCCGTGGAACGTCAGAATACTGGTGTGAAATTTATCTTCTATAGGAACAGTTTGCCAAAAATGGGACCTTACAATTCGTGTACTGAAATTGCGACGTTCGCCCCAGTAGTTATGCTTCTTCTAAGGCCCATTAGGAAAGGAAAGGAATTAAACCTGCATACGAATGTATTTTTGAAGAGACCTTCATTTTTTCCTCTAGGTGGGAAGCAACGGATAAATCAAATTATTTGATATTCTTGCATCAAATTAGAGATAAGGGGAAACTATGGATATCGGATATGAACATTTGATGACATATTTATAGTTTATTTTTAAAGGTCATTGTTTTTAAAAAGCAAGTCGTTAGCCTTCGTTAACGGTGGTAGAACGTTATCTTGGTAAATGACAGCTGGCTAGGCCATGGTAGGTAGTAGACATTTTGTGAGCTCGTGGAAAGATTTTGAATGGAAAACATTGGTTATCAAAAAACACTTGTAAACATGGGTATATGATTCCCTGTTCCTAATACATTCTCAATAAAAGTGTTTGTAATAGGAGTCTTTATATTGACTGCTATTTAACTTAGTTTCAACTAGACTTAATAACTCACCTCATAGTCTTATTATCCATGTTCCATAGGAACTTTACGCTGATAGAGTTGAAAAACTTTAATCTATCGTTAAGCCTGTAATATATTCTAGATTATTTCTTCTTCAGGCCATTTGTTAGCTGTTTTTCTTGTATCGATCTCCCACTTTAGACTCAATTATTGAAACAGTATCAGATTGATAAGACATAAGACAAGCATTACACTGCTAATATCTTTGTCTTTGATGCTGTTAATGCACATCACATGCCCTGGTTAAAACATTCTGACAAGTTTACAGAACTTGGGCAGTTAATTACAACAATGTTCTTTCATATGATCTTACGTGGGTTTGTCCATTTTCACATAAAATTACCTGAATCAAGACACGGGAGAATCGTCTCTTTTGGATCTCTTCATGACGTCTGTTCCTGAGCATTGTACAGTTTTATCTATACTTTCTTTTGTCACTGCAGAGGTTGAGGTAACTATTTTAAATCGTTTTGACAGGACACATCATCTTACGAAATTGAAATTTGGTCAGGCCGATTGAGATGGATTTTGTCAGTTTCTTGGTGATACTTCTTGGGATTCATTCCTCAGTAAACACGATCCTGATGCTGCAACTAAAGTCACAGAACGGATTCAGATTGTTATTAAAACGTTTGTAAAACAGTCGTAATTAGAAAGTCAAACCTCATTCTACTCAATATTACAATGCTCATTGTTCTTCTGCCGTTGCTCAGCACAATCATTTCTATGTTCAGTTTCAACATGACGGAATTAATAAACTTAGTGTCGCCTGTAGTCGAGCTAGTAATGCCAGTGAACTGGTAATTTCTAATGCTAATTTTTGCTATGCTGAGCGACTTCATGAATTTATTCTTTCCCAAAAATTTAGAAGGCAAACTTTCTGGAAGATTTGTAATAGTTTTAAATTTTGGGAAGGCAGGCAGTTGGTCCTTCACTTGATGGTGTTTGGTTTTCTATGTCCTCCAGGGAAAGGGTTAATCCGACTGCTAGCTTATTTTCCACCATTTACTCTCTAAATGGCACTGGCCGTTCTTTGTTGGAGTGCTCTTCGTATACTGTTTAGACTTTAGTTGTTGTTGTCATAAATTCAAGGTTGGTTGTCAAAGTTATTCATGGGTCTGATCAATCTCAAGTGCCTAGCCTGAATTCGATTTCAGTATTGGTCTTCAAAGAATGTGCTTGTGAGCTGTCTTTCTCGCAGTCCAAACTTTTCAATCATTGCCTATCAGCTCTTGTTTATCGTCTTCCTCGAAAGTTTCCAATTGTGACTTGTCTTCAGATGCATAGTTGATCCATCTCATCCATTTCATAGTGGCAAACAACGACCTATTAGTCTTCTTTCTGTCATTATTAAGGTCTTTGAAGGACTTAGCAGCAATGTACTGGTGAAATTCCTGCAGAACCTAGTTTTTTTTGTTGATGTTGATGTTCAGTACAGATCGCGCACCACTGGTTTCCATTTGACTGTAATCACGCAATGTATCTATTGGTTTATGGATGTCTGGTAAAAGATGTGCTATAGCTCCAGATATTTCCAAGCTATTTGATAAAGTATGACATGCTGGCTTGCATCATAAGCTTTCTGGTTATGAGATTTGCTGAAGAGTCCCTAGTATTACGCAATCCTTTCTCTCAGATCCGTTGCAGACTGAATGGAATTCCAACGAATGAGTATCCAATTAACGCAAGCATTCATCAAAGTTCTATCCTTTGTCCAAATTTTTTCCTTGTTAATGTCAACTATCTTCCCGATAATTTGCTTCAGAACATCAAGATCTCTCCTGATGTCACTGTTTTGTACTCTGATATTGACCACAAGGCAACTGCTGGAAGATTGGATCTTCAATCGGAAATGCAGACGGTCAGAGAATGGGAAAGAATAGAGTTGGTTTCTTATAATGTGGCAAAAAAAAGCAACTTGTGTCATTCAGTAAAAATCGGCGTTTTGTATCCCTCTACTATTAATAGACAATCATTTATCTGTTGACCCTGATATGTTTGTTTATTATGTTGAAATTCTCTTTGATGAGGTTGTTTGGTTTGTCATTTTGTACAGATCTTTCTTGGGGTTTGTAATGCAATCAGTTGGGAAGTCTGTGTTTGAAAAACGTTGGTTCTTTGTGTTGCATCAGAGAATACCTTACGCCTGAGTCCATTTTCTACCTCAGTAAGTCTATTTTTCGCACTTGCTTGGAATACTGTTAATACATCTGAACAGGTGCTTCCTCATCTCACCTTGATATTTTGAATCGAGTTCAAATTGTAACTCAATAGGCCCAAATCATACTGCTACTTTTAACATTTCTCTCATCAACGGCATGTGGCTTGTCATAGTCTGCTATAGATATTATCATGTCAAGTGTTCTCATGAGCTCTTCTCGCTTTT
>RDPX01000171.1:886135-909076 GCA_003991215.1 Morbakka virulenta
GAGAGACAGAGAGAGTGAGAGGAGAGAGAGAGTGAGTGGAGAGAGAGAGTGAGTGAGTGAGAGAGAGAGAGAGAGAGAGAGAGAGAGAGAGAGAGAGAGAGAGAGAGAGAGAGAGAGAGAGCGTAAACCATCCAGGTCACTCAAGTACGATGTTTCGAATGTTGACTTATCCAGACGACTTCACAAGAGCAGGGAGAATGAACATGTGTTGGTTTAAAGACACTGATGCCCTCGCAAAAGATGACAACAATGGGATGAAAGCCCGTAAGTTACCTTATGGCAAGTAACCCTAAAGGCCACTGTCATATGTTCTGGGTATTTGTGATGATTATGAAAAGGTTTTGTATGGGTTTGCGATGACATTAGTTCTAAATCATCAGTCTGTTAATGAAGCTATTTTTAGAGCTGGAGGAGTTAATGCAGGAAAAATTCATTTGACTAAATGTTCTCGCTACATGCCCATCTAAAAGCCAAGTGATATGGAACAATTTGAGCTTACAAAAATGATTGAAAGCAAATCAGTCTTGGATGTTGGGTTTAGAATGCGGGAATGCAGTGCAATACAGGTGGAGCAAGATATCCATTTCACTTGGAAACTGAGCAACAAGTGTCCTCCAGAGATTCCAAGGTGGCTTATTCTAGCATTTCAATCAAATAAAAGGAATAATCAGGAGACTAATAGAGCTATTTTTGCTCATGTCAATTTAACAAATGTGTATGTAGAATTAAATGATGTTAGATATATAACGATTGATTATCATCTCAATTTCAATAAAAGGCAATATAGTCGAATGTTAAAAGAAGTTTCAGAATTTCGAGAAAAATATTATAGTATGGATAAACTGGTGTCAAATGGGTCTATAAATGCATCTGATTATAAAATCTTGTATCCACTATATGTATTTGATATTAGCCGCCAACCTGATGCTTTAAAATATGGGACAACTAATATAACAATTGTATGTCAGTTTAGTCAAAATGTACCCGCACAAACACGAGCTTATTTATTGTCTCTGTATCAGTGATAGGGTGCTGAAATTTCAAAGTGATGGAACTCAAATGAGCCTTGTTTCATAAAATATTAACTAAAATAAAAATGCCAGGCTATACATTTATCATTAGTGAAAGTGGAAGTAGAATTGACATAGAATTCAAGCCACCTCTTCAATTGGATCAAAACAAATGGTATGAAGTGTCTTTTGTTAATTTAGAGACTGTGTGGAGTTTTTCAAATATCAACATCAAAGAAAAACGTATTTGTATTTAACGACGGAAAATCAAATCATCAGATCCGAAAGGAGCCTACGAGTTGAGTACAATAAATTCATATATCCAAAGTCAACTAGAAATTCTTGGTTTTGCTAATAATGTAATTACAATATCTACAGAAACACCTTAAAATGTATTCTGAAAATTACAAGGGGATATACTGTCGACTTTACACCTGTAAACAGTATTGCCTCAGTCCTGGGATTCAACCATAAAAATATACAGGGACTGTTGAAGGTGAAAATATCGTTCATATCTTAAGTATAAACACACTGCTAGTGCATAACAATATAATTGGGCATTCATACGTCAATGGTAGTTTGAATTCCGTGTTGTACTCGTTTTTTCCAAAAAGCGGTGGAGGTGAAAAAATTATCCAAGAACCTAGACAAAGGGTATATCTGCCAGTAACATTGAAAACCATAAGTAGTATGTCAACTTGATTAACTGATCAGAATAATCACCCAATAGACTTGCAGGGTGAGAGCTTAACCATTCGACTACATATCAAAGAAGAAAAATAAATTTAATATTTCATATACAAAAATAACATGAGTTATATGAAATATAATGTAAATATCTCGAAAACGCAAGAGGATAAGCTACGTAATGCAACTAAAACTAAAAAGGTTGTTCACCTCAGATTAAGTAAAAATGATTTGAATGGTAAACATATGTTGTTGTTAACCCAAGCCCAGGTAAATCAAATTGAAAAAGGAAAAGCACTAAAACAAAGGTGTTTAAAATTAACAAAAATAAACTTTCCCTTCTTGAGCATTTGTATTGCTTCGTGTATCGAACTGTTTAGTGAATATAATCCATTCACACGTATCTAACCTATTTGTTCATATGCAGTCATTGTTGGTTTTTACTGGTTTTGACAGGTTATAAGTGCTTATTTTTCCAGTGTCTGCGTGACTTTACAATCTGTACAAGTAACTGGATTACAATGGTTTGCAGGTTATTGTTGACTTTTGGGTTGCAAAGAATGCTATTTTCAAAACGATTTAAATAGTCTGCTCTTGTATGAAAAATGCGATGTAAACATAAATACAGGTATGAAGACAAACACGAATGTGTTGAATTTTGTGAAGAATGTGGTGAAATTCTTGATAGGTCTCAAAATATATTCAACATTGATAACCATGGAAATTAGAACAAGTGTATTAAATTAAGGGGTGTGTTTGTCAATAATGAAAGTAAATCATTCGCTCAGCTTTGGATAATGTGAGAAGCCGAGTCCGATATGAAAATGTTGGGGATACTACTGATATTAGTACGTTCGACTAAAAGCGCAAGTATCATAAACACGATAGGTACGATTCAACCCTTATCTAAAATGCGAACAGCGCGTCCCATTCAAATCTTATGGTGATAACCACCCATAAGATTTCATAAGGTTAGGAACGAAGTGACCTTTTGGTATAGAGGCTGGCTATAACAAGAAAGTGGTGGGTAGGTTCAAGGATGAAGTAGATGGAGAGATCATTGAAGAGTTTGTGGGACTTAGAGCAAAGCTGCATTCATACAAGATGTTGAAAGGGAAAGGAGGAAAAGAAGTGCAAAGGTGTAAAGAATCTTGTTGTGAAGAGAAGTATTGAATTGGAGGATTACAAAGAATGCTTGTTCTCAGGTGAAGAACAGTTAAGAAAAATGAATGTCATCACAGGTCACAAGCATGAAGTGTACACAGAAGAAATAAACAAAGTTGTATTGAGTGCTGCTGATGATAAGAGGATAATTCGAGAGGATTGCATTTCAACTGTAGCGCATAGACACTACAAGACACAATGAGGACACAATAGGACATGATAGAGCACGATAGGGCATGGTAGGACATGATAGGGCATGGTAGGGCACGAGAGGCGAAAGCCAGAGTACTTGTCAACACAGGAACGACGGTCTTCGAAGTTTTGACTCCTTATATAACCTTGTTTTAACCATGTTGTGCATTTTTATAGTTTAATGTTTGATGTGACACTGTTTTTTGGAAAATGCGCCAGAATTGACTTGTCGTTAATTGATGGTTGAATTTTTGTAATTTTTATGATTGATTGATGCTGGAATTGAAAGTGCGTCAGAACCCCCCCACCACCACCACCACCGCCATCCTCTTTTATGCTACTCTTGCTTGACGTCGAATGGCAATCTGTTTTGTGAAAGAGGCGCCATGATATGAGTAGCTGTCTTGGCTTACCTTCGCTTGCAGAGAACACATTCATTTTCTACCTGCCGAATTTCCCTTATGACTGTCTTAAGGTAGCCAAATGCCTTGTCATCCAATGAGTGACTCGCATGAATGGAGTAACCAGATTCCCACTGTCCCTATCTACAATCTAGCGAAACCACTCTCTGCTACCAGATTTTCTTCATAAGAACATATAACATCGCAGGGAAAAGAATCACCATCATAGAGACTGACATGAATAGGGCAAAGTTTGTCAGAACTCAACTATCTTTCTATCAAAAATCTCACGAATTTATACTAAATTCTGTTTACATTTTTCAACATTCCAAAGCCCACAAAAAATTTACAAAAACAGTAACTAAGGTAATACAATAATTCCCATCACCAACAAAAAGTTAGGGGAAGCGAGATTGCGTTGGTTGGGTCACTTGTGCCGAAGGGAAGACAGTTATGTTGGCAAACGGATGGACAGTCTAGTGGTTGGAAAGAGGAAACGGGGAAGACCGAAAAGGCGTTGGCGTGACAACATCCGGGACGATCTGAAAGAGATTGGTGCGACTGAAGAGGACACGCAAGACAGGAGGGAATGGCGAATGCGAATCCGCACCAGCGACCCCATCTAAATGGGATTCAAGCCAGTGAAAGAAGAAGAAGAAGATATATATTCCAAATATATTTGGAACGCTTCTGTACTTTCCATTTATTCCAAACCACTNGTTGGTTGGGTCACTTGTGCCGAAGGGAAGACAGTTATGTTGGCAAACGGATGGACAGTCTAGTGGTTGGAAAGAGGAAACGGGGAAGACCGAAAAGGCGTTGGCGTGACAACATCCGGGACGATCTGAAAGAGATTGGTGCGACTGAAGAGGACACGCAAGACAGGAGGGAATGGCGAATGCGAATCCGCACCAGCGACCCCATCTAAATGGGATTCAAGCCAGTGGAAGAAGAAGAAGAAGATATATATTCGAAATATATTTGGAACGCTTCTGTACTTTCCATTTATTCCAAACCACTTTTCTAAGGATAAGCATTGTAGAGAGGTGCTTCCAAGCAAAGCACCAAGTCTTTCCATCACAGTAACGGATTTGGGTTTTTTTCTACATATTCCCCGTGCTTTTCTTTTGTTTCATTTACTATAGAATTATCCATTCACTGCACCAGATCTCAAAACGATCTCAATCCAGAAATCGTGTTCAAAGACGAGTCACTCGCAAGACCATGTTGATCTTTTGAAGCTTTCTTGTTTGTTGGTCACCGGCACATGTAACGTATTTCACTCGCGTTGTTACTACGAACAACACCAACAATTTAAATAGCTATTAAACTGAGTTATATTCTAGCATTTCTTCCGCCAGGATCACACTTTGTTATTTATACACCTAACACCAAAGCATTTAGAAATTCAGTGAAGGATATTTACGTCAGTGTGCACGAAGTGTTAAGTCAACTAAAGTGTTTCTTACATAGAGTAAATGACCGAGTGAATAGGAATCTGGCCAACGAACAGCACTGTTTTTTAAAAATTTTCTTGGTGCGATTAATTCCTTTGGTTGGGTGTGGCATCATTGGAAACTGAGCCACGATTTTAAAATGGTAGGTATATATGAAGGCAGTAGTATTGTTGATATACGTGTTGCGAAGGTGCAATAAAAGGTAATACAGCCGACGAATAGTACAGTTTGTCAGATATATTCATGATGTGATTAAAACCTTTTGATGAGTGAGGTTCAATTGAAAAATTAAGCTCCTATTTTGAAATGGTAGGGTCTAAAGAACCGCCAAGAGAAGGACGTTATGGCTGTCACGTACGCCAGAATTCTGGTACGGTACCCAGATTGATTGAGGTACAGATGTAAATAGGAGGACTATTGACATGAAGTTTTGTGTATGTTTGATAGGTGTTAATTTTGTCAGAAACACTTACAATGTGATTAAAAACTTTGGATGGACCGGGCTTAATTGTGACTTGAACCCTCATTTTTATATGGCAATATCATACTGTATTTTGATGTTGTTTCTGAACGACATACCAAAGCTTATCGTCATCATTTCCCTTGTTAACACAAACAGCATTCAACTCTGCCTCTGCTCTGGAATCCGTTTTACAAATCAATCTTCCTCCATTAGATGGTACTCCTATGATCTTGTATATATGGTGAACCCAAATAAGACAAACAAATTCACTTTTGTGTGTCATTTTAAATTCAGATGTAGTTGAAACAACTCTTGCAATGATTTCTTATTGAATATTTTGTATTTTATCTTATTTTCTTATTTATTATTTCATTATTACTTATTTTCTTATCAACCTATTTTTTTTATTTTCGTAATTGTCTTGGAAAACAGTGACAGTGAGGAGTACAGTTTTTAGTAAATGGGTTACCTTTTCTACTTTTTGAATAAAATTGCTGATGATAGCTAGCTTGAGAAGCTATAGATGAATACCACTGATTTATATGCATGCCAATATCATTTATTCAGATTCAGCTGTGTCCATTCGTGCTCTTTATCAATTCACGGAAGATTTAAATCATTGCACTTTCTCGTTACACCTTATCTCAGTATATCTCGTTATTACGTTCCCCGGTGCCCTTGTTTTTACATCAAAGATGTTATACTTTTGCGTGCTTCTTTTTAATTTGTCCGTCTGTCTATGTGTGTGTGTGTGTGTGTGTGTGTGTGTGTGTGTGTGTGTCTGTGTCTGTTTGTTTGTTAGTCTGTATGGGTGAAAAATAAGTCGAAAAGTTAGTTTGGATGAAATTTTCAGGAAATGTTGATAGCATAAGGAAGAACTGATAAAATTTTGGTGTTGATAGAGAACACCCTTTGGATCTATATTCAACATAATGAAAAATGTGTCTTCATATTGTGTTGAGGCAAAATAAATAAAGAAGTAAAAATCTTGAAAAGAAAAATATGAAATAAAATTCCACAATGGACAAGAAAGCACACACACATACACACATATATGTATATATATATGTATGTTTCTCTATCTCTATGTATGTATGTATGTATGTATGTATGTATGTATGTATCTATCTATCTATCTATCTATCTATCCATCCATCTATTTATCTATCTATCTATCTATCTATCTATTTCTTTCTATCAATCTATCTATCTATCTATCTATCTATCTATCTATCAATCTATCTATCAATCTATCTATCTATCTATTTATCTATCTGTGTATGTATCTATGTATGTTTCTATCTATCAATCAATCAATCAATTTATCCATCTATCTGTCTATCTATCTATCTATCTATCTATCTATCTATCTATCTATCTATCTAATATCCAAGGGTATTCTTACCATTCTCATTTCTTGGCAAAACTCTTCCTCTTCTTTTGTCAGTCCCCACGTCTTTGAGCAGTACAACAGCGCAGCTCTGATGACAGTTTTATAAATTTTGGCTTGGCTTTTATCTTCCTTGGTTTCCTCTGCCACACAATGCACATTTATGTATGTATATATAAAGCAAAATGTATAAGCAATACATGATGATTCAAAGTTTTGCAATGAAACAACAGTTTATCCTTAAAAACACTGATGGAATTAAGTGGAATTTTTTGTTAGTGTTTTTAATGTTCCCACTGTGAAAAAAGGAAAAATTTGGAAAACTAAACTTAGTTTTGCACATATACATTTTCATAAAAAAGCCAAATTTGTTGATTCCTTATGCAAGAGTAGAGCTTTTGCTGTAGTTTCTGCGTACTCTTCCATGTCTCACTGGCATACAGTGCCTTGGAGATGACTATCGCCATGTATAACTGGATTTTGATGTTAACATTGACTTGCCTCAACTTCCATATGTATGTTATCGGTCGGAAAATGTTATTGGCCCAGCTCTTCTTATTCAGTTGATTATGCCTGTTCCAACATCGTCTGTGCTGGTGACAAAGCTCCAAGCTATGATAACTTCTTAATTGTCTCAAATAGATTTCCCTTGACAACCATTTGCGATGCTCTGTTTTGTGTGATGTTCATTATCGTACTTTTTTTATTAGCGAAATATAAGAAGGATCCTTAGAGTATCGTGGCGAGATTGAAAAAAGAACGAAGAGATGCAGAAGGAAGAGATGCAAAGACGAACAGATAAAAAAGCGCTGTACAAGGTTGCTCAAAAAAGAAGACGGAACCTAGTAAGACATGCACTGAGGACATGCAGCTGGACGGCAACCTCACTACACTCTATCTTGGAGACCTATAGCTGGAAGAAGGAAATAAAGAAAGCATAGGAATACATGAAAAAATTCATTCCAAGATGACTTCAAAGACAGAGGTGTATGTACTGTACCCGATATTCTTAAGCTCTGGCTAAGGATCGGGTCCACTGGCGCCGTATTGCTGCCCGATATACTGCATGGACCGGAGGAACTAAGATAAGACAAAGTAGGCAAGGTGTCCTTTAAAATTATGAATGTTGTAAAATTTGTTTTGTGTGTGAATAGGTATTGTCCCTTTTGATTAAAGTAAATTTTTTCTTTTTCAATATTATTTTGAGAGTTTTGGTTGCCATGCAATAGTACACCATAAAATAAATAAAGTATTAATAAACAAACGAAGAAACTTAAAGCAAATAAAATAAAAAAAAATGAAGTAAAGGAAGGAAAGAAAGGAAAGGAAAGGAAGGAAAGGAAGGAAAGGAAGGAAAGAAAGGAAAGGAAAGGAAGGAAAGAAGGAAAGGAAAGGAAAGGAAGGAAAGGAAGGAAAGAAAGGAAAGGAAGGAAAGGAAGGAAGGAAAGAAAGGAAAGGAAGGAAAGAAAGGAAAGGAAAGGAAAGGAAGGAAAGAAAGGAAAGGAAAGGAAGGAAAGGAAAGAAAGGAAAGGAAGGAAAGAAAGGAAAGGAAAGGAAGGAAAGGAAGGAAAGGAAAGGAAGGAAAGAAAGGAAAGGAAAGGAAGGAAAGGAAGGAAAGGAAGGAAAGGAAAGAAAGGAAAGGAAGGAAAGAAAGGAAAGGAAAGGAAGGAAAGGAAGGAAAGGAAAGGAAGGAAAGGAAGGAAAGGAAGGAAAGGAAGGAAAGGAAAGAAAGGAAAGGAAGGAAAGAAAGGAAAGGAAAGGAAGGAAAGGAAGGAAAGGAAAGGAAGGAAAGGAAGGAAAGGAAGGAAAGGAAGGAAAGGAAAGAAAGGAAAGGAAGGAAAGAAAGGAAAGGAAAGGAAGGAAAGGAAGGAAAGGAAAGGAAGGAAAGGAAGGAAAGGAAGGAAAGGAAGGAAAGGAAAGAAAGGAAAGGAAGGAAAGAAAGGAAAGGAAAGGAAGGAAAGGAAGGAAAGGAAAGGAAGGAAAGGAAGGAAAGGAAGGAAAGGAAGGAAAGGAAAGAAAGGAAAGGAAGGAAAGAAAGGAAAGGAAAGGAAGGAAAGGAAGGAAAGGAAAGGAAGGAAAGGAAGGAAAGGAAGGAAAGGAAGGAAAGGAAAGAAAGGAAAGGAAGGAAAGAAAGGAAAGGAAAGGAAGGAAAGGAAGGAAAGGAAAGGAAGGAAAGGAAGGAAAGGAAGGAAAGGAAGGAAAGGAAAGAAAGGAAAGGAAGGAAAGAAAGGAAAGGAAAGGAAGGAAAGGAAGGAAAGGAAAGGAAGGAAAGGAAGGAAAGGAAGGAAAGGAAGGAAAGGAAAGAAAGGAAAGGAAGGAAAGAAAGGAAAGGAAAGGAAGGAAAGGAAGGAAAGGAAAGGAAGGAAAGGAAGGAAAGGAAGGAAAGGAAGGAAAGGAAAGAAAGGAAAGGAAGGAAAGAAAGGAAAGGAAAGGAAGGAAAGGAAGGAAAGGAAAGGAAGGAAAGGAAGGAAAGGAAGGAAAGGAAGGAAAGGAAAGAAAGGAAAGGAAGGAAAGAAAGGAAAGGAAAGGAAGGAAAGGAAGGAAAGGAAAGGAAGGAAAGGAAGGAAAGGAAGGAAAGGAAGGAAAGGAAAGAAAGGAAAGGAAGGAAAGGAAGGAAAGGAAAGAAAGGAAAGGAAGGAAAGGAAGGAAAGGAAAGAAAGGAAAGGAAGGAAAGGAAGGAAAGGAAAGAAAGGAAAGGAAGGAAAGGAAGGAAAGGAAAGAAAGGAAAGGAAGGAAAGGAAGGAAAGGAAAGAAAGGAAAGGAAGGAAAGGAAGGAAAGGAAAGAAAGGAAAGGAAGGAAAGGAAGGAAAGGAAAGAAAGGAAAGGAAGGAAAGGAAGGAAAGGAAAGAAAGGAAAGGAAGGAAAGGAAGGAAAGGAAAGAAAGGAAAGGAAGGAAAGGAAGGAAAGGAAAGAAAGGAAAGGAAGGAAAGGAAGGAAAGGAAAGAAAGGAAAGGAAGGAAAGGAAGGAAAGGAAAGAAAGGAAAGGAAGGAAAGGAAGGAAAGGAAAGAAAGGAAAGGAAGGAAAGGAAGGAAAGGAAAGAAAGGAAAGGAAGGAAAGGAAGGAAAGGAAAGAAAGGAAAGGAAGGAAAGGAAGGAAAGGAAAGAAAGGAAAGGAAGGAAAGGAAGGAAAGGAAAGAAAGGAAAGGAAGGAAAGGAAGGAAAGGAAAGAAAGGAAAGGAAGGAAAGGAAGGAAAGGAAAGAAAGGAAAGGAAGGAAAGGAAGGAAAGGAAAGAAAGGAAAGGAAGGAAAGGAAGGAAAGGAAAGAAAGGAAAGGAAGGAAAGGAAGGAAAGGAAAGAAAGGAAAGGAAGGAAAGGAAGGAAAGGAAAGAAAGGAAAGGAAGGAAAGGAAGGAAAGGAAAGAAAGGAAAGGAAGGAAAGGAAGGAAAGGAAAGAAAGGAAAGGAAGGAAAGGAAGGAAAGGAAAGAAAGGAAAGGAAGGAAAGGAAGGAAAGGAAAGAAAGGAAAGGAAGGAAAGGAAGGAAAGGAAAGAAAGGAAAGGAAGGAAAGGAAGGAAAGGAAAGAAAGGAAAGGAAGGAAAGGAAGGAAAGGAAAGAAAGGAAAGGAAGGAAAGGAAGGAAAGGAAAGAAAGGAAAGGAAGGAAAGGAAGGAAAGGAAAGAAAGGAAAGGAAGGAAAGGAAGGAAAGGAAAGAAAGGAAAGGAAGGAAAGGAAGGAAAGGAAGGAAAGGAAGGAAAGGAAAGAAAGGAAAGGAAGGAAAGGAAGGAAAGGAAAGAAAGGAAAGGAAGGAAAGGAAGGAAAGGAAAGAAAGGAAAGGAAGGAAAGGAAGGAAAGGAAAGAAAGGAAAGGAAGGAAAGGAAGGAAAGGAAAGAAAGGAAAGGAAGGAAAGGAAGGAAAGGAAAGAAAGGAAAGGAAGGAAAGGAAGGAAAGGAAAGAAAGGAAAGGAAGGAAAGGAAGGAAAGGAAAGAAAGGAAAGGAAGGAAAGGAAGGAAAGGAAAGAAAGGAAAGGAAGGAAAGGAAGGAAAGGAAAGAAAGGAAAGGAAGGAAAGGAAGGAAAGGAAAGAAAGGAAAGGAAGGAAAGGAAGGAAAGGAAAGAAAGGAAAGGAAGGAAAGGAAGGAAAGGAAAGAAAGGAAAGGAAGGAAAGGAAGGAAAGGAAAGAAAGGAAAGGAAGGAAAGGAAGGAAAGGAAAGAAAGGAAAGGAAGGAAAGGAAGGAAAGGAAAGAAAGGAAAGGAAGGAAAGGAAGGAAAGGAAAGAAAGGAAAGGAAGGAAAGGAAGGAAAGGAAAGAAAGGAAAGGAAGGAAAGGAAGGAAAGGAAAGAAAGGAAAGGAAGGAAAGGAAGGAAAGGAAAGAAAGGAAAGGAAGGAAAGGAAGGAAAGGAAAGAAAGGAAAGGAAGGAAAGGAAGGAAAGGAAAGAAAGGAAAGGAAGGAAAGGAAGGAAAGGAAAGAAAGGAAAGGAAGGAAAGGAAGGAAAGGAAAGAAAGGAAAGGAAGGAAAGGAAGGAAAGGAAAGAAAGGAAAGGAAGGAAAGGAAGGAAAGGAAAGAAAGGAAAGGAAGGAAAGGAAGGAAAGGAAAGAAAGGAAAGGAAGGAAAGGAAGGAAAGGAAAGAAAGGAAAGGAAGGAAAGGAAGGAAAGGAAAGAAAGGAAAGGAAGGAAAGGAAGGAAAGGAAAGAAAGGAAAGGAAGGAAAGGAAGGAAAGGAAAGAAAGGAAAGGAAGGAAAGGAAGGAAAGGAAAGAAAGGAAAGGAAGGAAAGGAAGGAAAGGAAAGAAAGGAAAGGAAGGAAAGGAAGGAAAGGAAAGAAAGGAAAGGAAGGAAAGGAAGGAAAGGAAAGAAAGGAAAGGAAGGAAAGGAAGGAAAGGAAAGAAAGGAAAGGAAGGAAAGGAAGGAAAGGAAGGAAAGGAAGGAAAGAAAGGAAAGGAAAGGAAAGGAAGGAAAGGAAGGAAAGGAAGGAAAGGAAGGAAAGGAAGGAAAGGAAGGAAAGGAAGGAAAGGAAGGAAAGGAAGGAAAGGAAAGAAAGGAAAGAAAGGAAGCTAAGCTTCATGAATGATAGTAAATACTTTATCACTCACTGACAATAAAATTTAAAAAGCACCCCGAAACAACTTAATTGTTGAGTATTTTACGACAAAACAGCAAGGCAAAGACAAACACAAATTATTCCAAATTAGCCGTGAACACAAATTTTGTGATTTTTGACTTAAAGATTCTGTTAGACTCCACTTGACCTAAAATCACCAAATTAAATTTATCTATTTATAGGAATCAACAAAACTGGAATTCCGTTAATTTTTTATGTTCATAAATTTGCTTAATATACCTTAGATCCTAGAGTAAAACCTAACGTTACATTCGTTATTGAGCCTACCAACTGTTACTGCCCCGAATCTAATGTACAAATTCAGGTCACGAGACTCAGGCATATTACAGGTGGTATTTCAGGTGGTTCAGATTTGGCTTACAAATCGTGTGACATAGGTCAATCACTTTGTCAATCTAAAAGGTACGAAAAGGGCAGTGCTAAAATAATATTATTATCAGCTGGATTACAGTCTCCGGTGCGGTCACGAGAAAGAAATAGACCATTACAGGTTTCTACGTAAATATTATTATATTAGCAGCAGGATTTAATTTATTGAGAACTAAAGGTAGAAAACTCTTTTGATTGGTTTAGAGTGTCTCAATACCAAGATTATATTAGATGTAAACACCTCTCGACTCAACAATACAAGATATATTTACTGACAAATGCAGAAACGAAGTTAATTGCTTCAGAAACAGGTATGAGGAATACTAGTTGGGTCGTACAGCACTTTGTTGCTAGAATTTGGGTTTAGCCCTGTAGAGGGCAGCAGGTATGAAATACATGATATAAAAAGTAGCACTCAGTTTAATGCAAGTCATATAAATGGATGAATAATCTTGTGTTGTTGGTCAGTAGCTACACCTTCCAAAAGGATTAAATGTCACACGCTTCTATGGTAATCTTTAGGTAATCTTTATCCTCTCACTGTAAAACAAACAATTATCAGTATGTACTTAATATTTTATTGTAATTTCATGAAGGAGTAAACCAAGGTGAAAGAAAAAGTTGTGGAGCTATTTTAAACCTTGGTTCGGAAAACGATATTAGTGAATTCTGTCTTCCGGGCATATGTTGTTTTACAACTTTCAAAACGGAGATGCTACTAGAAGCAAGAAAATAAACAACTTCACTTAAAGCCAACAACGTGTATTGATACGGAACAATTAGTTTACAAAATTTTTCCTTTTCAGTTAACTTTTAGTAAACAGATTGAACAGTTTTCACGATTCAGTGATTCAATATATTTGTATTATGACGGAGTAAATGGACAAGACCGTATTTCAAGGAGAAGCATTTGTGTTTTTCATTTAAAGGTTACTTGAAAGTTCCGCAATGACTTTTATAGATAAGTTAACTGAAATAAGCCGAGATCTGACAGTTAAATAATGAAGACAAAATGGAGCTCTCAAGATATGAAACATTTCTTGTTACAATCTATTTACTAGCGTTTATACCAGCATTTTTTGGAAATTTGCTCGTTCTGATTTTCCTCCTCAAATCTTTACGTCGCTCATGTAATTTTAACAAGCGTCTGTTCCTTATACTCTTGAATCTGACAGTAGCGGATCTTCTTGCGGAATTTTTCGGTACCATCGCAATAGTTCTTTCGTACTGTGTTGAGCACGCTACAGGTCCGTTTGGTAATTTTATATGCAAGACGTTAACCAGCTATACATTACTATGGATATTTGCTAATGTTTCCTCTTTAACGATTTGTTATCTCACTTACGAAAGATATCAAGCTGCTACTTCCGTATTTACATTTCATTCTTCCGTTAATACAAAGCTGACATGCATAGTTTTGGCAATGTGCTGGGTACTTGGAACACTTCTTTACATACCCTTTATTCCACATCAAATTTTAAAAGACGGCCTCTGCATTGAAGAGATTCCAGACAGAGTGACAATGGTATCTTTAGCGACAATGGATTTTCTTGTGTTCTTCCTATTCCCTTCGGTTTTTTATTGCTTTGCTTACTGTGTAATTATTCGGTCACTGAGAAAGAGTTCCGAAGGTTTGGGGAACAGAAATCAAACTGGAAAACGTGTCACCCGGATGACCATGTCTATTGTCTTTATATTTCTTTTATGTTGGTCACCGTCCTACATAATGTACCTTATTAAAGCGAGTACGCACTACAAAACCGACAACTATGAATTCGATATGGAAATAGCACACATCTTTGCATTTTTTGCATCCGGATCCCACCCAATTATTTATACTATCCACAGTAAACCATTTCGAAAATCTGTTAAGGACTTCTATTTTAACCTTTGTCAAATAAAAAAAAACATAGGAGAGTTTATTTGTTCCAGGTTTTGTAAAATAAATCTTGCTCTGGATGCAAGACGCGACAGTCCTGTCGCCATACCAGGATGTGCATCAGTAGTGCCTGTTAATGCATCATAAAACAGATTTTGACAGGTTTGAAAATATTTGGAATAACATAAAGAGAAGCAAAGGGGAAAATTAGATGAATTTGCCACTTGTAAATTTTTTCCATATCTTTTAAATCCTTTCTCTTTAATGGATTTTCACAGGTGCTTGTGAATGGTGATAAGATATCCGTAACTCGAAAAAACTAGACATTTTGTGAGAGCTCAACGCATTATGCATAAATGTGGTCAAATTACACAGCAGAAGCAATCAAGGATGGGAATCAGCTGGCAAGTGTAAAATTTAGCTGTATGAACGACCTGGTGAAGAATCTTGTGATGATAACTCATCTGGTGGACAAAGTGATCCTCATTCCGATCTTCATTCTGACTTGGTCTAGTTCCAAGTGGTTCTTCCTGAACATGAGCTTTGTATGAAATATCTTAATGTCATTAAAATTATCATGTAAGTTACATCTTTTTAATTGATGCTGCAAAGAAATAAGTGTTACTTATGGATTTTATGTATTGAAGAAATATAAAAGCATCATTATGAAGCTTTACGGTATAATTATTTTGTATACGAAATACCATTTACTCTATTTGTTTTTAACCAAAGGCTCATCTCAAGTTTTTATTTCTGCAATCTATTTTCTTTTTTAAGGACATTAAACTAAAAATTACTTTGCTATTTATCTTAGGGTTTATAAAAACAACAAGGACACTTTTATCGGGTGCTAAACTAGAAAAACAGTGATTTGTGTTCGTACATAGAATAGAAATATAGCAAACCTCATCCATTTAGCATTAAAAACCAACAAACCTATCAACTGTTAAAGTATAACCTTCAATGACTGGAAAGACAAACACTTTGAAGTTAAAGTAGGTACTCTTTTGAATCCTGTAATCTTACATGGGGCAGGAGCTCTCAAAACATGGAGGAGCACTTCACGTCTTGTTTCTAGGCAATAAACTATGTCGCTAGTTGGCTGAAAAAGGCTGCTGTTTGGATCGTCAATTTCGTTTTGTTCTATGTACTCTTAAAGGAGTTGTTAGCTCTTGTTTTGAAACACGGCTTATATTTTAATGGAGTCATTTTTTCTTTCTGATGTTATTGATAAAAATATATTTTGAATAAAAGCTACTGAATATTGTATCCTCAGATAGAGGAAGAGCTGAATGCTATGTGGACTCTTTTTTCCCTAGGCTAGATCACAAAGAAAAAAGGTTATTGGATATGTAAGATTAACAAAAATTTTACATTTGTCAACAATAACGCAGTTGAAGGTTTTACAAATAGTTTCGTTTGAAACAGCTTATTAAAAGTTGTGTGCTGTCAAAATTTCTTTCTTTTTCTGTTTAGAAACTGAAAACACACATTTTGTTGCTGTTAGATAACAAGAAGTCTTTATAATTTTTGTTATGTTATTAATATTTCTGGTCACTTTATGATACAAAGACAATATGTTCTAAAGTGATTTTCCTTGTGCGCGTGTTGTTTACCCGACATTTTTGCAAACAAATATCGGGTAAAAGTGTTAAGCCTCGTCATACCTGTAACTAATTGTACATGCATGATATAACAGGTTTCATTCTCATAAAGAGCAGTATGTGCATTAAATAACAGGTGTTTTTAGGTTAAAAATAGTTTATTACTAATTGTAATTGATAGTGATATAAACATTTTCCCACCAAGCGTCAGATTCATGTTATTAGATAAAGACAGAGTAAATAACTTAACTTGTAATCTAGTTTGTATCCACAAGTACTTTGCGAGAATACTTCTTTTTTTAGCATAAATCTTTCTCAGCAATATCAAAACATTTGTAATTAATCACAGATATTTTAAAAGATAAAGAACTATACAAGGCATTATGCCACTAGATGTTTGGAACTGTGAAGATATGACAAAAAGAAAAGAAGAGGAAAAAAGAAGCGAGTCACATGAGATGCAACAAACTGAGCTGGTACCAGCGAGAGGAGCTTATCAGAACACTTCCCATGATACTTTACCTACATTACAGGATCGAGCGGATTGCCCGAGCCACTCTGATTCGTTGTCTCCATATGTCCCGATTCATCATTGCTGTTTGCAGTTCTGTAGCACTTAGTCCAGTGTCTTCACATAACAAATCCACATATGTTTTGCAAGGTCTGTCCCTAGATGTATGACCATGCCTTGGCTTCCAAAGTAGCAGGGATGAGATTTATTCGTCTTTGTTACGGTTGCAATGTCCAGCAAATTTCATTCGTCTTTCCATTATGGTGTCGTTAACTACTGGTATGTTTCCATACAATTCTGCTAATGCCGGATGCTCGGGTCCAAGATTTATTGACAATCGCCCATAACATCCCAGTGTAATACCTATGATAATTTAATATGATAATATCTATAAAAAAGACTAAGACAAACCACACTCCGTCAATGAGAAAAAGGTTGAAAAGTATTAGCAAGATTTTGACCCACCGAATTCAAAACACATCTCTAAACACCATCAAGAATATCATTATAAGATAACATTCATTCTTTAATTATAACGTTGTATGCTTCCTGGTGAGTTCATTTCACAGTTTCAGGCTTTTTTATTTTTCACATAAAATTTAATGGTGTGTAGTAGAGGAGAGTTTGATTCAATATGTCAGGCTTTTTTATTTGTTAGATACATAACGATTTTTACATAAAGATATTGGTCAGATACAAAAAATGTCATATATAAGCAAACAGTTTAATAAAAATTTCAGTTTTTGTTTTTTTAAATTGTCAGATATGAAAAAAATACCGTATAATAGGGAAAAATTTGATTAAAATTTTAGTCAATTAAAGCCAATTACAAAAAAACGTCAATTACAAAATATGTTACACTACCTCGATTTTCTTTCTTTTTCTCCAGCCAATTACAAATGTGTTGGACAGTCCCGATTTCCTTTCTTTTCCAATGGCAAAACGTATTGTGCTATTTGAAATCTCCTTCCTATTTGGGCCAATTACAAAACGTTTGAAGCTCCCACATTTCTTTTTCTTTCTTTCATTCGTTCAATCACCAAACATGTTGTGCTGCCTCGATACTCGTTCTTTTTCTCATCCAGTCGAAAAACGTGTTGCGGTGCCGCGACTCTCCTTGATTTTTAAGCCAATTGCTTGATAGGCTCTCTCAATTCGCTTCCCTTTTGCAGGCAATTACAAAGCCAAAGATGGTATTATGGGAAGGGAGGTGGCGATCTTTGTAAACTCACCCGGCAGAAGGCAATGTCAAACAACGGCTTGTAGATGCGAAGAATATTCATGATAATGCACAGATTGAAAATGAAAAGTAACGGCGTGAAGGAGTTTACTCCTCAAGGAATAATTCCTCTCGCGATACGGAAGCCCGTGAGCCTCGGGAGGCACCAGACCGTCATCCAGCAACTGAGGCCATTTCAAACAAGAATAATATCAGAATTGGCCAGTGGAATGTGAGAACAATGTATCAGAGTGGGAAGTTGTAAAGCAAGAGATGACTGGACTTGGTATAAACATTCTTGTAGAATGTGAAGCCAGGTGGAAGGGTATGGGGGGGGGGGCTTTGTAAACGAAGAACATCGTATGATATATCCAGGAGGTGAAAAGGATGAGAAAGGGGTTGAACTTATACCAGATAAGGAAAGTGCAAGATGTGTTCTAGGTTACTGTCAGACATCTGACAGAATATTATTGGTGAAATTGGAAGGAAAGCCATTCAATATTTCTATCATTGTTGTCTATGCACCAACATCAGAGAGTGAAGAAGATGGGATTGATATGCTTTACGAAACAGTTGAAAGGGCTCGACACCAATACAAGTCACAAGACGTTATTATCATAATTGGTGACTTGAATGCAAAAATGGAATGTGAACAGGATAGTAATGTGCTAGGAAAACATGGATTTGGAAAACAGAATGAAAGAGGAGAAAGGATTGTTCAGTGGTGTGCATCGAATTGGCAGGTTATAATAAATACATGGTTTGAAGAACATTCAAGGAGATTTTGGACATGGAGAAGTCCAGGAGGTGATATAAAGAACCAGATTGACTATATCACAATCAATAAAAGATTTCGGAATTCAGTCTAGCACAGCAGAACATATCCTAGTGCTGACTGTGGGAGTGACCATATACCAGTGATATGCAAGATGAAGGTAAAGCTAAAGAAGCTAAAGAGACCAATATCTGCATCAAAACTATGCTGTGCACCATTGATGGAAGATACCAACATAAGGGAAGAATTGAATGTTGCTGTCGATAACAGATTAGAGCCTCTGGAAGATGAAGGTCAGGGGTCAGTCAATGTGGAACAATTTGAAAGGATCAGTGGTAAAAGCAGCAAAGAAAATATTAACTCTATTATTTTTGGCCAACTGTATGTTCTAAGGCTGCTTCGAGTCTCTTCCTTTTGCGGCCAATTGCAAAACGTTTTGGTCTGCGTCGGTTGTTTTTTTTTCAGTCTATTACAAGACGTTTTGGGTTGTGTCGATTCTTTCATTTTCTTCAGCCTATTATAATGAGGAGGAGGATATATATAGGTGCCATGTCCTTGCAGAACGTCGGCGGTCATGCTTCTCCATTTGAACCTGTCCTTCGACTTTCTCAAAATTTCACTCTCCTCGACTTTGGTCCATGCAGCTCTTTATGAACGTTAACCTTGGTCTTCCTTTCCCTTTTTTTCCACATACTTTTCCAGTGAGTGCCAGATTTTCTAGTCCTTTTTTCCTCATTGCATGACCTAAGAACGATAACTGTCAAGGTTTTGGTCCATAATATATATACATATATCAGTGCTGTCAGCTGTCAGCCCGATGTGACAGGGGATACCTGGGCAGCCAGTCCAAACCGAGGCTGGTCAAGACAGAGGCCAAGATATAAAAATGCATACAATGTCTTCAGGGTGTTTTGCTATTTGTAAGTTTTACCATTTACAAAGGTATGAAGTCCACAGTCCCTTGTGTACACCGGCCCTGTTTATATGTGCAGCTTAAAATTAAGTAAGAGGGTCAGAGAGAGAAAGCCTTTGTATCAAAGTTCTCTGAGCTATTAAAGTAATTTATTTCTGTTGTCATACCATGATAGCAGCGAGGTTCAAACCAAATAACTACTCACGTAATAAGCAGCTGGTCTACGTTTTTTAACAATGGCTGTGTCATTTTGTGGATGATAGGTTTTTACATAAGCTCAGTGCTTCGTAATAAATCTGTTGCTTTTGGCTTTTCTTAAGAACAATTATACAACCGGTTGATTTTTAAAATATCGCTTCTGCTGAATCCTCCACGTTGACCAAACTCAAGAATTATATTTCCCTTGGAAACTAAAGTTTCCCTATCGTCTTCTGAAAATGCATATGGCTCAGTATGCCTCATACTCTAAAATGGAAAGGAAAAAACACATTAATCTGTGTAATTATTCAGCAATTAATCAAATTCTAAATTGATGTAAGTTACAACATCTATTAGTTAGATTTTGTCAATAAACCACAATAAATTCCAGTACTTTGTTTTTGCTTTTTGTTATTGGTTGAAATTAGATAAGATGGAAAGACTTCCTAATTCATAATTATTATTGTGCTTTGCCACTGAAGTAGCCCGTGACTGTGCCATATTACTTTTTACTCTTTGTTTCCAGCCTATTCCCTCACAATCTGCTGAACATGAACGAACTCATTTATTTGCAATAATTCTAAAAATTAAAAATATTGCGTAAGATAACTTTGAAACCGTGGCTTAATGGTTAGTGCAACTGCACAGTAACCAAGAATTTCGGGTTCGATTCCCCGAGCTGTCGAGGAGAATTTGGAACTTTGCAAAGAAAAAAAAGCTATTGGTTGGCGTCAGGAAGGGCATCCGGCCAAGAAATTCCTTACTGCCAAATCAAAGTCCCTCTCAAGGGTACCGCCTGAGCCCCAATTGCTGGGGAAAATGACGTAAAAACTAAAAAAAAAAGCATAAGATAACTTTGAAATATACGTATTGATAGACGTTTTGGCATCAAATCAACATATTAGATTCTTACTATTGATATTGATTTTAGTTACGTGTTATCTATCCAAATATCTGCAAGTTTTATTTTCTAAAGTTGTTGCTGTATCAGTATAGGTCAAATTTTCAATGTTATTACAAAATCATCACCTGGACACTTTAAAAGGGTTAATTACAAACAAGTTTATATCTATAATCTAGTGTCATAAAAAACTTTTTAGAACAAAACATCATTTGATCTAATTTTTGTTTGTACAGTACAGATTTTGTTTGGTTTTTAATGAAAAGAGATTTTTGAGCTTTATCTTTCCCCCCACAAATTGGATTTCCACTGCAATTACAACTATAGAAATATTATTTCTCTTCTTTCCTTCTTCTTTTCCTTCTTTTTTTTCAGCACTTTCCCTTCATCAGAGTTCCTACAGTAGACAAAGCTTCCCTATGTTATCCCATCTTTTACATCCTTCTCCATTCCACATGTCCAAAAATCCCGCCTCTTTCCCCCTTTCTTTCTGAAAGCTTGATTTTTACCTCTCTATCTCTACATAACTCTTCACCCCTTCCCATAAAATGCCCAAATCATTTTAACCTAGCCTCTCTCATTTTCATATGAAAATATAAATCATGGAAGCATACTGATTAATCATATGTTTCATTGTGTATAGAAAAGTGTCAAGATCAGTTTTACTTTCGTGATAGTGATTGCTTTGGTAATCGAATGATTGGGAAAGGATAGAAGGTAATGTTACACAAAATACAACTTCTTTCATTAGCATCTATAACTTTACTTTCTGCTTATTTCTTCTTTGGTGTCAGGGTAAGGTCTTTGAATGGATGGAGTAACTTTCACAAAAAGAGAAATTGAAACAGAATGGTTAAAATTCCTGATACTCGATGCCTTTTGTATATGCTATAGGGTCTTAGATTTGTGCGAAAAGTGTTCATTGGGTGTGTGCTTTATAGATACTGTAGCTTTTTATGTATCAAGAAAACTTGACAGCCTTCAGAAAGTGTTTATCTTACAGAAATGCTTGGTTGGCATCTATCTACTTATACATCCATCCATCTATCTACCTATCTATCTATCTATCTATCTATCTATCTATCTATCTATCTATCAATCAATCTATCTATCTATCTATCTATCTATCTATCTATCTATCTATCTATCTATCTATCNGGTTGTGTCGATTCTTTCATTTTCTTCAGCCTATTATAATGTGTGTTGAGTTTCGATTCGCTTCTTTTTTTTCAGTATTTTACAAAAGGTGTTGGGCTGCCTTGGTTCTTGTTCTTTTTTTAGCCAATTAAAAAACGTGATGGTTTACCCCAGCATGATGGGCTGCCTCAAAACTTTTTCTTTTTGTCGCCGCACTAAAAAACGCGTGGAACTGCCTCGATTCTCTCTTTTTTCAGCCAATTACAAAATGCGATGTGGTGCCCAGACTATCTTTCTTTGTTTCTGTCAATTTTTAAGTGTGAAAGTCTGCCTCGACTTACTTTGTGTTTTTCTGCTAATCAATTTTACTGAAGCTTTGTTTCTGTTTTGAACGATGCAATTTTAGTATGACAAAGAGACATTTTTCTTTCCAAATCCAAACTTTTAAGTTTTTCAGAAGAAGTCAACAATCATCTCACAAATCTTTGAATGTAAGTCTTGCAGCTTTTCTTCAGTGATTCTGACCATTTTGTCATGCAGTTCAAAATCAAATATAAAATCTGTCACAACACTTTCAAGTCTGTGTGAGACCAGATGATTCTTTTCTTTCTAAATGGTGTGATGACGCTAATTTAAGTGTGATAATACTGAACATTACATTACAGTTCATTTATCTTTTGAATGATGCTCGCTTGCTCGCTCGGACATGTTCCACATTTTCAGTGTGGACATCTATTTCCTGGTATACAATGCCGGTTTTTGGGTATAATATTTTTTTTTTCTTTTACCAACGTACCAAGTTTTTCTTTTCTATTTGAAAACGTTTTTCCAGAGATGTTAATAGATAAGGAGTCATATAGGAGTCTGTTCTGAGTATATGGACAGCAACCTTTTACTATGACGAGTTCTCGTTTTTCCAATATCTTAATAATTAGAAACTCTGCTTGATTCTTTTTGGTGTATTTCAATGACTGTGTTAATTGATTGTGCTGTTTTTGTGTAATCTTTGCATCTGCAGTAAGTTAATTCTCTCTTTAAATTCTCTTGTTTCGTTTTTGTTGTTTTTTGCAGTTGATGTTGAGTAGTTGATCATCACTTCACAACACGAAATGGTTTCAGATGGAGTATCAGCAACAGAAGTAGAGTAGCCAATCTTTTTTTACGATATGAGAAGCAGAGACGTGAGAAACAAAGGAATAAAATAGTAATAATAATAATAATAATAATAATAATAATAATAATAAATAATTTGCCCTTTGGCATACATAACAACATGGGTTTTTGTGCCTATTCATTGTTGTTTTTGTCACCAAACAGGGCAATAACAAATATCCAGTCTGAATTCAATGCTGCAATATTAGACTTAGTACTTGTACTAGGATATCTTTCCATGTATTGTTAGCTATCAGACCAGGAGTGGGGAGTGCTGTGGTCATAAGTTGTTGTCATACAACAACAACCGCTTGAGCAATGTGCCTTTCCTCACTGGTTGTGGGGTGGCACTTGCAAGGTTGAAGTGATGTTGCAATTTTGATTTGGTTTCTATTTATCTCACTCTTATGGCTGCAGTACATGTGCCTGCATTCAACTTACCTGGCTTGTTGCTGGGCGCTGAATG
>RDPX01000171.1:939250-950780 GCA_003991215.1 Morbakka virulenta
CTCTCTCTCTCTCTCTGTCTCTCTCTCTCTGTCTTTCTCTCTCTCTCTCTCTCTCTCTCTCTCTCTCTCTCTCTCTCTCTCTCTCTCTCTCTCTCTCTCTCTCTCTCTCTCTCTGTCTCTGTCTCTCTCTCTCTCTCTCTCTCTCTCCCTCTCTCTCTCTCTCTCTCTCTCTCTCTCTCTCTCTCCCTCCTCTCCCCTCTCCTCTATGCGATAAAAGAACATCTCAAATATAGCAACAATATAACTACTAATTCATCTGTAACTGGCTTGATCCATAGAATACATAGAATCCATTTTCATCTTATAAACTCTTCTAAATGTTATTGAAAGTTTACCTACTTTAAGTAAGAATCTGTAGCTTTCGTTTCAATTCTTCAAAATGAAAAAAATAAGATAATGTTGGCTGACATGCAGCTGAATTATTTTTAGAGCACATCTTCCTCTTTCAGTCAATCGCATGGTTCCCCCAACTTAAAACTCAATATATTTTCGCTGTTAGCTGCATCGACTGATAATAGAAACTTATATAATAAACTTTACCAGCAACATCACAGTTCTTTTATAGAATTTTTCCTCTTGTACTCACGGTTTCAACCTTTCATGATTCTGTGCAGCCACTACTTTCACGATCTGGTAAGAGCCCCAAATTACGTAGTTTTTAGGGGTGACAAAAATTTTGCTCTGGCTTTAAAAAAAGAGCATTGTTACTCTCAATAATCAGCACAAATGGGCATGTGGGAAAATCAAGCGCTTACCATCTGTGGGGTTAAAGGTTGAAGCCTCAAATCTTTGGAGACTAAGTTTGTACTTGTTTTTGGAGATAAAATTGAGAGAGCGAAGAAAGCCCAAGGCCCAATATTCTTTATCTTCTCTGTATTGTAGTTGTAGTTCTATGTATAATTAATTCTCTATTACCTTAATTTTTTGTATTCCGTGCAATTTTAACTAAAAAAATTAAAATACATCAATAGTATGATATTTGACGTTTTAGGCTTGTATGATTAATTCAAATTATTTAACTTCAAATTCAAAATGCCAAATATCACTATCAAGAGAAATAGAAAAACACAAGCGATGAAGAAAACCAAACCTTGTATACATATATGTGTATACTTATGCATGTGTGTACTTATGCATGTGTGTACTTATGCATATGTGCCCTTGTGCATGTGTATACTTACGCATGCGTGTACTTATGCATGTATGTATATTTGCATATAGTTATGTAAACACATAATAAAGTTTCTATTGATCTAGTGGCTATCAAATGAATCTAAAGTTGAATTTACATCATCTTGCCACACCGCAGAGCCTTCAGATGTCAAGAAATAACAACAGAAACTATGACGGATTTATTTAGCAAAAAATAGAAAATTGTTTGTGTCTACCTTCCCAATATGAACAAACGCACCTTTTAATTTTCTATCTTCATTCCTCCAGCTATCTTCAGACAGAACTCCATTCTTAATATTAGCAGCATTTCCATGTGGGCACTACATTTGACTATCAGCCATTAAAATGTTGTGCAACGCTATTACGGCCTTTGTTACCTTGGTAATATGCTCAACGTTTCCCACTTTTCGTCGTAGGATTAAGGCAATAATTAGAGTAGACACACTATTTCACACTAAAGTTGGGTTTGCCTCAACCAGCCATTCCAAAGTAGTCTGAGTATTGAGAGAGTTTTGATTATTACAGGATTGGAATTGTCTACCTGTATTCTCAAAAATGAGTAGAGTTTTTTCAACATATCCAAACGTTGCGATTTAGCACAAATATAGATAAACATTCCATAAAAAATACGATAGTTTTTAACCTTTTCATCATTAACATGTTTCGGTATTCACATACCTTCTTCAGAATGTATATAAAATGTACAAGAAATATCAAGGCTTTTTATACTAATCAAAACATCATAATTCAGTGTTACAGAGCGAATGTAACAATACAACTGTTTATTTAATGCCGGTTGTTTCCATTTAATATGCAAACCCTCTTTTATACGTAGTTGGTACTTAGTGCTTGCATAATCTAAAATGGAAAAACAATTACAGTGGACTCTCCATAACTCGAATTCTCACGGGGAATAAAAAATAGTTCGACTTATGGAGCGGTTCGAGTAATAGAGGGTTTGGAAAACTTTATTTTACACGGCTTATTATCTACTCGACGTTTTTTCCCTGCTACCACAGACGCCATTTTTATTCATGAGAATGAAAACTTCCAAACAAGAAGTTATTTATAAACACACCACACCACTTGTGGCATTCGAACGACGCGTTCGAATGTTTTCGTTCGAATGATCTAAGGGGCCGAACACATGCAGGAAATATTCGAATCAGAAACACGTCTGAAATATTTGTCAATTTTCAGGTTGTTCGAGTTATGGAAGTGAAAATAGCCTAATTTGCCTTCAAGGGACCAAAAATATTGTTCGAATTAAAGAGATTTTCGAGTTATAGAAATTCGAGTAGTAGAGAGTTGATTATTATGAGTTTATTAAGGAATTTTCACGGTGCCTACGATTTTGTTTGAGTTAAGGAGCTTTTCGAGCTATAGGGTTCCGAGTTATGGAGAGTCCACTGTACCATTATTGCAAGCTCTTTTGCAGTCTAAAGAGGCATTTATATGTTGATAAATGTGCGAAATTTTGTCCTTGTAAATTTTGTCTTGGGTCTGCATATTACATAACATAAAAATATTACATAAAATATTTCCTTTTCAGTACAAAAGTGGAAAACGTATTCTCTAGTCTCACTAGTTTGTTTGATAAATTTGTTTTTCAAAGAGGTGTCAGCTGTGGTATTGGTTTTTTAGAAGTGTTAATCATTTGTGGAACAAAATGTAATTTCCATAATCACTTCAAACTTTGAATTCAAACAATTTGAGTTAAATTAGCACCTTTCAATTGTGGCATTTATGATGACTTCTAGCATTTTTGTTTTAAACCTTGGATATTCTTTGTTTATTTTAGCAATTGCTTTAGTAATTGCTAAAATAAACAAAGAAAAGGAGCTTTTTGTTGTTTGGAATAAATTGATATCTCTTAGGATGTGCCAGCAAAATAGGGTCAAAATTGATCTCATTTTCAAGACGACATTCACGCATAATTTTCCACCTTCAACATATTCTTCTTCTTCAGGTATCAGGTCTGTTCGTGCAGACATCGATGACCATGGCGCTCCAGTTCTCTCTGCTTTCGGTCATTCCGTTGAGATCCAAAGTTGTACGTTTTGTGATCTTGCTGAGATTATCAGTGAACTTTGTTCTTGGTCTTCCTCTGCTCTTTTTTCCTATAATTTTTCCTAACATTAAGCTTCTTTCGATACCTTCAACATATACGATATCATTATCATGGATATGGAGCACAAAAACAAGTGTAACTCTAGTTTAAGGGCGTTTTTAGAAAGCCCTACAAAATACTTCCTTTTTTTCAGTTCTGGATTATTGTCTTTGTTTTCTTGCACTCCTGATTTCTCTAACAAGTACTCGATATCCACCAAGTTAAATATCCTCTTCTTTTCAAATGTTCTATCAATACTTACTTAATTTTCTGTGTCTGTCAAGTGTTTTTAGGCCATTGCCACAGAGCTTCTATCAGTAAACATTTTTTACATTTGCTGAGATCTTCGGGGAAAGCGCTCTTTGATAACCCATTTCTGTTACGTAACTTTGCGTTACACGTGACTCTTGGTGGTGAAAGAAACTCCAATTTGAAAATCATATTTGAACGAAATAAAACCGTTATTCACTACAGCTATCACCTTCACGTTATCAAATTCATTTCATGAAAAAAACAGTTTAACTCCAATTTGTAGAAGTCACAGATTACAGATATTGCTACCTCTTGCATGTTACCATAAATAAAGCAATCTTTAAGTTCCAAATAAAGCGAGATCCACATGAGATGGTGCTCAATGTGGTCTTTTGTGACGTAAGTTGTAACTTGTTATGTAACTTTGCGTTACACGTGACCTTGGTTTTGTTTGCACATTTATTTGAAACATCCCAGAAAATATTTCTAACGAGGAAAGAACGATGAGAAATACTATGAAAATACATCTATTTAACACAGTCCACTATCTATGAAATTAGTATGGTCAACGGAGCCGGATGATTGATTGTTTTTTCATTTGATCATGCTGTTATTATTGTAGGTATTTACTGCAGACAAAGAGAATTCGCGTGACTTTGGATTTTATTAAAGATGTCGAAGAAACAAAAACAAAACATTACAGTCCTCTATCTACGAAATTAACAACTTCACCCCCCTTGCCAGGTCTTGTTCTTATTCCTGCTGCCTTTCATATGATGATCATGAATAACAGTGAACGGTGTTGTTGGAAGGGGGAAACTTGTTGGTAAGATGCACAGTCCACATTCTCGCGTCAGGACGTACGTTAGACAGAGTATCATCTGACTTGTGACGAACTTATCAAAAGTCCCTTAACTACGAAGCATTACTGTTGCATGAGTCATTTCCCAAGGGGTCTTCTCCCCTGATCTTCCAAAAATACCTTCGGAAAAGATTGACAAAACTGTCTAAGAATTTGTAAAATATAGTTTCATTTTCGGGGGCTATCATTTAATATAATTCCTGACCACCGATATTTTGTTTTTTCCGAAGCGCTGTAAGTCCTTATCAATCTCATTGGTGATACAATAGATCATTCAAGTGTGAGTTAGTACATATTACTGGTTCTTGTGGCCCTCATTGCTTCCATGGAGAGGAATGAAAAAAATCCTTGATCAATGAAATTGTTTTGAGTACTATTTATTAATTATTCCATTTTCAAGTTTCAAAGAGCAAGAACTTGTTAGAAGAATAAGTCAATTCTGTGATTATGTCCGGGATGGTCGTAAACTTTTATTTTGTGTGAGAATTGTAGTTCACAAGAAGCGAAACACTTCTCTAATGAATGGAGAGTAAACAAACGCAGAGAAGAGTACATTCGTAAAAACACCAAAAACATTCCTCTTGAAACAAGCCAGGGGAAGCAATTTTTTATTGACGTGGGACATCAAAACCCATCTCTATTTTTAAACGAGGAAGCTTTTTGGGAGATTGACACACACACACACACACACAGACGTCTTGTAGCTAACAATAATCTTCGGAAGAAGCTCTGCAACAAGATCTGTAAAGCTTAAAACTAAAGCCTGATTGCAAACACAGAGCAAAGGTAACGGTAAAGACTCATCCTTAACCGAATCAGCCCAATTATGGAACCCCAGCTACCCAAGACCCAAGCTGGCTTCAGAGCCAACAAATGTACAGGAGAGCAGGTGACAAGGATGACTCAGCAAATAGAAGACAGTTTCCAGTAAAGAAAGAAAACTGGTGTTGTAAATAGTCGACTTGACCGCAGCCTATGACACCGTCTGGCTACGCTGATTAGAAAAAAACCTGCTAAAATGTATTACGGACTGAGAGTTAGTTGAGTTCGTTTATACCATGGCGAGAAATAGGTCATTTGTGCTGACTAACCCGAACGGAGAACAAAACCGATGTAGACGACTGAGATTTCTACAGAGTAGCGTGCTAGCTCCTATCCTCTTTAAAATGTTCATAGTGGACACTCCCCTCACAACCTCCACTCAGTATGCCTATGATGATGACCTACCACTGGTCCACACTGCCCAGGACAAAGTTGAAATCAAGCACACCATGACTGAGGATATTGCTTAGGCTTCGCAATACGTCTATCAATGGCGATTACGTTTAAGCCAAACAAAGACCAAAACTTCCTTTTTCCATCTCAAAAACAAATATGGCTAGTAGTGAACTACTGATAAAAATTGGTGACAACCACACCCTCCCATACACCTCCACACCTACATACCTAGGTGTAACTCTAGATCATAGTCTGACCTGTAAACGTCAAAGTTAGTGCAAGGTTCAATCACCTAAGACGGCTAGCTGGAACTGTATGGTAACCAACCAGATGACTGTACGGACCACAGCCATAGCCTTAGCAGGTCTGGACGCATAGTGCCCATGTGAAGCATATTGACACTGTGTTGAATTCTTTCCTGGGCTAGTCACTGGCTGTGTCTCTTATACGCGAAACTGCATGTTACCATGACTCGCGGGAATAGATCCACCAACCCTCCGTCGGGAAAAGATCACAATCAATGCTGCAAAGAAAGCAGTCGACTTTAAAGACCATCTGATTAATAAAACCATCAATGAGGCCAGAGCACCTAACGCCTCATGTCACGGAGATTTTTCAGGATCATGGCCGAAGACCTACTGCAAAAACTGGATGACTTTTAACTGCAGAATAGTTAGTGGAACAAAGGAGAACTACCTATGAGAAGTGCCCAAGGTTACAAGGATGTATGTTACAAGAATATTGACGGCAGTACATAACTCATAGGCACGCTGCTTCAGGTGCACTAAAGCCTTACCCTTTGTGACCTAACAAGCCACCAACCCAATACAAGTAAGCCACCGGGTGCTATCTCGGTATTCACTAAAGGCTGTTTAGTGCTTGTCTGTCAGAAAAAGTGAGGGAAAGTGATAATAACTCTTAAAGCTAAAGATGGCTATTCTTATTTTTAAATCAGCTAATTTTGAAATCATGAAAGGTATTTTCTCATTTGACTCACTATTTATTATTTCCATGTGTTTATTGGTGAGACAAGAAGTTTACTGACACAAACAAAGCCCTTTTCTTTACAAATTATTGTGCTTTTCTCTTGACGAGTTGAACTCAACATTCTTTTCTCATTAAGAATATGCATAACAATGGCAATTTCATTCTCTTTCGATTTGCCTCTGTGGGCATGGACAAAAAAAACCAACGAAGTAACGAGTATTGTTTTTTTCTATTTCAAAAAATGAACATTAGTTGAAAACTTACTCTTAAAGAACCAAAAGTAGCTGAGGAGAGGTTTAATATCGTTTTTATCAATCATGAAGGCTCCTCTCTTCTTCTTCATTGTAGGAGCTTTCTTCCTCAGGCTTGGAGTGTCTCTTCCTATAAAAGAAGGTTTAAATGGTAAGTGGGATACATTTTCCATGCTTAACTTATTCCATCACATTGTTGGTATGCGAGTGTTGGACTGCTCAAACCTTAGTTGACAAAAAAATCTAACATTTCTTGCTCTACATATTCTTGTCATTGTAATATACGCATTACAAGCTAAACTAATTAGAATAGATTAAGCTGCAGCTAATTTGCATACTTCCTGAAGCTTTGAGTTTAATGCTTCAATGACAAATTTGAACGATGTGTTTTCAGGCTTTTGAAACTGTAAATGTATCTAATGATATATCTAACGATTTGGGATAAGCTTTTAATATGCCTGTTTTACTCGTTACTATTTATTTTCAGTGTTCTGTGATAGTTAAAACGAGTTTTATAAAGTATTATAATTAGCACTCAATTTACTCAACTTTGTAAACATCAACAAATTTCGAGTTCAACTACAAGTAATTTTGAAAAGAAGTTATGTTGAGTTATTTCATATCAATATTTCCAATATTTTCATTCTTGAATGTTTTTTTCGTAAGACTTATGGAGGTTTCATTAGGTTGTTTTTTCATGAAATTTGCTGTATCACTTCTAATTGTAAGTGTCAAAAATTTGTAAACAAATTATGGTGAAAACGAGTTTTATGAATCCTTACATTAACCATTGAATTTATACCAATTTGTAAACATTGACGAATTATTCATTCAGAGGACAATTACAAGCAATGTTGGCAATTTTTATTGCCGAAATTTTCAAACTGGTTGGACTTTTATGCTTGACAGTGAGTTCAAAAGAAGAGCAAAGATATTGATAAGCTATTTGTTGACATTTTTCAAGTCCATCTTGAAAACCAAAGTATTATTTCGTAAAATTTTTCTACCTTAATATGCCCAACGCAGTTTTCTCTTCTATCATTTTTTCAAGTTACTAAATTTTTAAAAAATCCAACAGATTTTTCTTTTGGTTTCTTTAAATTAACAAATCTTATTATTATTCAGTGATCGTTGACGTTCTTACTCTCTGTATAGCGTCGGCATGGCTTTTTTGCTTAAATAATGTCTTTGTTAATTCATGATATAGAAGAGAAGAAGACTAAGACATCAGAAAGGTGACTGGTACAAATCTAACCCGTTAAAAAGTAATATACAAATAAAATTGGCTGTAGAAGGGAGAAACTTTAGGAGATGTAGCCTCATACTTTTCACATCAGATGGGGAAAAAATGTAAACATCAACATTAAGACAATACAATTTCTGTATTTCAGCAATACCAAAATATGATAAGGAAAATTCGTTTTCGTGGGAAAACTGTAGAAATGCTCTCGGTACCAGCCATGTTGGCAGCTTGAACAGTCACCAGTTCTCACCCCCTAAACTGGAAGTTCGTTCCACCTCTCATGATAAGTGGATGGTTATCAACAAAATAAGAAGCCACGAGGTAATACAAAGATGAACAACTATTATCATCAGTAAATAAAAATAAAGAGTTGGGGTTGTAGATATTATAGGGGCAGTGCTTATAGCCTTTCTGACGATCTACTTTATTAACAGAAGTATCAATAGTACATCCTTGAGTCAAATCAATTTAACATTTAGGAACTCTTCATCTTCATCCAGTTGTTATCTCTCTTTGTGATAAAACTTCTGATGAATGTAGCTGAATTTTGAGGGAATTATGTCTCTCATCTCCTTAGTCCATATCCAACTGTTGCATCTCGTTGTAATAAGTCGTCCTGTGAATGTAGTGTATCCATAGGGCTGTTATTTTTCCAGACTCTTTAATTTCTGAGTCCTTTCCTTCATCAAATGAATTGAATGTTTTTAAGCCTAAGATCAGCTTTTTTCTCTTGGCTCGACCTTTTATTTTGTAATACCTTCAGAGTTCTAGACCTTAGTGACTTCTTGCCTTTTAAGTGCTCAGCCATAAAAAAGAAAGGATGGAGCAATTAAGTGGAAGGCTAGATTGTAAACGAAGTATTGTAAAGTAGTAATAGCTCAGTTGTTATGGCTAATGAGCATGGAAGTACAGACTCAATTCCAGTTCGTTGCAATTTAAGTTTCTCACTTCCTTTTCATAATCATTTTCTTCAATATTACTTTTACCAAAAGAGGTTTGATGGTCCTAAGGAGTAAATGAAGACTCGAGAGAGTGTAAAAACATCCTAATTGTCTCCTCTATTCAAACTTATTCTTATTTGTTAATGAACTAAAACTCATACTGATACATACGATCTATGGTGGACGACAAAAAAAATCAACAAAATTTAGTTTAGAACTATCAGTTTCATGTCTTCACATGATTGTGAAAACATGAAACTGACAGTTCTAAATTAACTTTGTTGATTTTTTTGTCGTCCACGATATGATAACTCTAATATTCTTATATTTTTGTCGATAGCTAATAATTACTTTGATGCTGGTACATATGATCTATCATGACACAAAACTTAAGCGATTGGTGCTGCGTTAAGGTTTATAGAGATATTTCTTCTACTGTAGGATCCTAAATTGAAAACCATAGCCCGCAAAACGTTCTCATATCGTCGAGATGGAAAATATCGTGTTATTGTGTCTCTGCTTTTCCAAAGCGTTGAATTTATTGAATCACTGTTGCATTCATTATATTCATTGGAGGTATTTTAGCTTAGTAATTAGTGCAGTACTGATACTCTTTAAGAAAGAGAATCCTGGTTTCATTCTCCAAGAGGGTAATGTTTTGAAATCATGAAAAATAGTCTTTAGTTGACTTTTTGGAGTCTGAAAGTATCCCTAGAAGGACACCATCTGAGAACAGCAAAAGGAAAATTGACCTTAAAGAAAAAGATCAATGTGTGGGAGTTATCAATTCATATAAATTCAAGACTTTAAGAGATTAAATTACTTTGCTTTCATTTTTTTCCTCTGTTACCTCCACCCACCTTTGAAAACAAACATTTTTTTCAACACCACATTCCTAAACCGACACCACAAAAAATTGATTATGAAAAATAAGAAAGCTTTTCCTAAAATACCCTTCTATCTTTATAGAGGATGATACAATTCAGTTGTTTATAATAGAAATATAATGAACACTGCTGTCAACATGTGTCCTCTTATGAGAGAGATAAAGTATATAAAATTAAAAACTAAAAATCAAATAACTTAAAAACCTCGTCCTAAGGGCCTCTCTCTTACTTCCTGACATTCAAAATGCCAGGAAAGCCAAGAAGAGACCCTGGGAACGAGGATGAAAAATTAGTTGACTGAAAATAAAACAAAATGAAAAGAAAAAAGCTATTAAAAATAAATTTATGGCAAAAACATTGCGTTGATAAATTGATCAAGTCAAAAGTGAACTGCAATGTGGTAAAAACATAGAAATATATTTCGAACTACTCGTTTATCATCAGTCTACTGTATAAAAGCATCAAGCAAAATGTTCCAAATTTATATTTAATTTACAAGTGGAAAAAATCCTATGGGAGTACATAAACAAAAGAATAAAGAGTAAAAGGGAAGACATAATAAAAACGTTAATTACAAGGATTTTATTATGTCCTCCCTTTTACTCTTTATTCTTTTGTTTATGTACTCCCATAGGATTTTTTCCACTTGTAAATTAAATATAAATTTGGAACATTTTGCTTGATGCTTTTATACAGTAGACTGATGATAAACGAGTAGTTCAAAATATATTTCTATGTTTTTACCACATTGCAGTTCACTTTTGACTTGATAATATAAATTTATTTCTATATATATACAAGTTAAAAAGTTTCATTAAAATATTTTACTCCCAGATTTTATGTGGAAAATACAAATGATAGTAGATGGTTGTTTCAGGTAGGAAGCATTAAATGAGTTTAAGATGCGAATACCAAAGAAGTGAATAATTCTTTAATTTCACTGAAAATCATTTAAATGCGATGGGAACTTTTAATTGCTTTTATTTGTATAGTTAATTGAAAGAAATAATTTCTACATTACACTAGCTTTTTAGTTTATAGCTTCCCTAAAAAGTCTAAAAATCCATTAAAAATTTTCCCGTTGGTAAAGAACATAAGGTAAAAGTTTACAGAACACATTTCTTGCTTAAAAAAAGTTGTTCTGGTTTTGATGAGAGGATTTACTCGAAGCCATGACTTGTGATGAAGAAAACTGAATGATGATGTACACAGGGAGCCAATATTTAAAATTGTCTTCGCAACAGATTAATCAACATACGGTTGGTTTAGGAAAAATGAACAAAAGGATAAATCTTGACAGAGTTTTGCAGAGACTTGTGAAGAGTAAATATTTTTCGTTTACTGGCAGTGAAAGAATTTTGTAGCTTTGAGAAATGTGTACTTGTTTAAATTTTAACTTTACAGCGTTCACATGCATGCTTGAATTTTTATACACACAAGCTTTTACACGCAGAGAAAAAAACATAGACAGAGAGATGGGGAGAGAAAGAAAGAGGAGAGAGAGAGAGAGGAGAGAGAGAGAGACAGAGAGAGAGAGAGACAGACAGACAGACAGAGGGACAGAGAGAGACACACAGACAGACAGAGAGAGACAGAGAGAGAGACA
>RDPX01000171.1:978058-993084 GCA_003991215.1 Morbakka virulenta
GAAAATTTGTCACGAGGGCGATCTCATGTCGCTCATCGCTCATGTCAATAAGCTTGGGGGGTTCCTCTTGGGAGGGTTCCTTGGGAGCGCTCCTCCAACAATTTTTCCCGACAACCTCCCAAAGTACAAGAACACATTATCGCTCGCCACACCACACGGAAAGTAGTCAAGGTATACGAATCGCCGCACGCGGCCTATTTCCATATTACACAGGCTGTAAAGCTAATATTTCCACCCATACAGGAAAAATATTTTTAGAATATTCAGTATCACAACTTTATTAAAAAAAGAATAATTCATACTTTATAGTAATTCTGTATTCATTCATTTATATATATATAATTTTGATATTGGTAACTGGTTGGGTTTTTTTGTATTGGTTGGTGTTTACGTCTGTTAAATGATTTTTGAGTGCTGGCCGCATTTTTAAAAAAGGTGTCAAAATGGTTGATGTAATTTTACGTGTACTGAATCTTTATCCTTTTTTATGATTAAGGAAAATCATGGCTTGATATATATTTTTTAAATATTGCTTATTTATTGATTTGATTTTCTAACTTAAACGTATTTTATTTGTGGAAAACAAAAATGGTTTATCTTTTCATTTGAAAGCAATTATGTCGACTATACATGTCGCCTTTTTCGATGCATTCCATTCACCACAGCTTTTGCCTTGCTGTAGAATGCCTTCTTTACAGCCACCACCCCCCATTCTCATGACATGCCCATACTACCTCAACCAAGCTTCTCTTGTCCTCTCATGTATGTTAGGGACTTTTGCAAGCTTTCAAATACCTTCGTTTGCTCCGTGTTCTCGCAGAGACACACCTATCATTCATCTTAGTATCCTTATCTCAGTCGACATTAGGGCCCGCTCTTCAGAACATATTTGCCTTCCGATGAAGACAAATACAGATTGTATTGAAATGCAAGGAAACTGACAACATCGTCAGAAAAGTTGTTTTTAAACGCTCTATTGCTTCTCACAACCGGAAATACGCTATAAATGAATGCCAAGAAGAAAATCCTTTCCACACTAAAGAACTACCATTTGTCATACCAGTAAACAAATATTAAGGAGATACTTGCCTGGAATTTGTACAGATTCCAAAGTTTATATTCATATAGTCAATAAACTGACACAACCAAAATAGTAATTAGCTAAGTTGGCTTGATGGCAGACTAACTTGCCTTTCCCACTTAGGTAAATAAGTTGGAGATACTGTATATCGTTCACAGTTGCAAGTTAATCAAATATCAACAGTAAGATTTGTTAGCCATTCCACCGAGTTTTTGTTGAGGGTACATAGTTCATCCATTCCACCAGCAAGTCTAATTGATGGGCAGGTTTCGACGATGTGCTTGGTGGAGACTTCCATGTTGCTACACACGCAGAGCTTGCCATACCATTTAGTCTTGACACTGTTGATTGGCTATCTATTGAAATGGCAGCATTGCTTTGGTGTTAAACTGGGGATACATTCTTCAGCAATAGGCAGCAGATCAGATGGTCATTGTGGTGACGGAGGCTGCAGGTGTTCATGCTCACCATAACTGTTTCTGGATTTCAGTCTTTTGTGCGGTCAATCAAGCTGGTTAGCAACAGAAACTAGGCAAGGGTCATCAGAATTCCGGCAAGCAGGAGCTCGGAGATACGAGAGGCGTTGTCTACAATATCTAGGGGGCTCCATGTCTGATACAGCTGGAAGGTGTTCGAGCAGGGTAGATTGCAGAGTTCCCCAGATAGTTCGCATAGCTTCATATACTTTCTTGTCAATTTTGTGGCAGTGTGAAGAACGTCACAAGACAAGATCCATAGTTAGCAGTTGATTGTACGAAGGCAATACTGCTGATACGAAGGATACTGGGTCTTGCTCCCCAAGAGGTGAGCAGACGTCTGACAATGTTGTTGCGTTTCTGAAGTTTGACAGACATGGCAGTACAGTGAGCCATATACGTGAGAGATCTGTCAAGCTCAATACCAAGGACCTTAAAGTGGTCCGAAGCTGGTATACCAACACTGTTCATAGAGATGTTTTCATGTCTCGGTATTGAGTTATGCAGGACGGTGCAGAAATTACTCTGACTAACCCTCAATTTCTACTTGTCATGGTACTCGTACAACACGTCGGCATCCTGTTGTAGCTTATATTGGGCATCCTGGACCGACTGGCCAGAGGCGGCAAACGCACCATAATCGGCATACAAAAACTTGTCGGTTGTGTTACTAGGGGTATCGTGGGTGTAGCAGTTGAAAAATGCAGGGACAAGAACAGAGCCTCGAGGCATTCCAAACCGCAGTCGTCGCCAACTTCTTCCCACCAGCAAAGACACAGAACATTCACTACTGAGCATGTCATGAATTACTTCGATCATGTGTGTGTCATGGATCCTGTTCGACAATTTGTAGATAACTCCAGGTATCCACACAGTATCGTATGCAGCTGAAAGGTCCACATATAGGACACACACTTGATAGGTCGATCAAAAGCTTTGTCGTTTTTGCTTGGTTTTGAGTTTGCCAGTAGTTGAGATGCAAAGGCATTCGGATTCACTGAGATTCTGGATTTTGGTGACTCCATAGTGTCAAGGATACGAAGGATCTTAAAAGCCTTGTGTGGAGATCGAGAGAAATTCATATTATTCATTGTCTCTTCCCAACCGGTTACGTCTAGATTTTTCGAGTTTTTCTAGGAGTTCGTTACCAAGACGAATTCTGTCTGGTCCAGTAGAGGCTTTGTAGCTCTTGTAGAAGTCCTCGAGCAGCGGGTCCCAACAAGGAATGAGTTGTTTTCTGGCTACATGAGGAACAAATTTAGACGCAGCTTTAAAAACCTCTGAGCATGAAGCTGTCTTCGAAGAGGAGGCATCTAATATGGGATCCCATTGGACATCGTCCGTGGGAGCGCCGAACTCGTCCCAGTTTGCTTTTCTAAAGTTTCATCGCGGGAGACTGGTGGTTTTGATAGGTGTGATAACAACATCGAAGTTTACAGAAAGCGGCCGGTGTTGCGACCATGGGAAGCCTTCCCCCTTATTTGGTACTTGACAGGTGATCCTGGTCTGCATATTACTAAGTCTAAGTGGGTTTCTGTATCCCAAACGGCAGATTTGAAAGTATTGGTACCTGGATTGAATAGAGCATTTAACTCATTTGCTTCTATCCAATAAATCAACTTCATATCATCATCAGAGTCACGTTGATAGCCCCAGTGTGTATGAGGAGCATTGGAGTCTCCAATAAATGTGATGTTCTCACACAGAGGGAGATCGGAAGGTGTCCAGTTATTGGCACTTGGGGGTCGGTAAAGGTTGACTAAGGTGCGACCATTGATCATAAGTGCGAGGGCCAGCATGATGTGAGACTCAACGGATGAGATTCGGGTGTACTCAATATCTGAGCGTACAAAACTAGCAATGTCACAGTGACGGCAAAGTGTTTCGAAGGCAGTATCAAAACCGCTAATGCTGATTCTTGTGGTGAGTTTCTTGGATGAAGATGACGTTTGTGTGTGTTTCGTGGGCAATTCTTTCGATATAATCGATTTTTGCTCTGGGTAGCCCTTCGGTGTTTATTGACGGTACTTTTACATTGACATCATAGTTTGAATCGCATGTGTTGGTTGGATTATTCGTTTACCCCTAAGGGTACTCACAGGGGACACCACGTGAAAGTTGATTCATTGTCCCCCAAATGGAGAAGCTTCTAGATACACTTAAAATCACCTTACCTTGTTGAGTTGTCCTTTTTCAACCTTTCCTTGTATAGTAAATAGAGTCAGACGTTTGCCTGGTTGATTCTATTAAAAGTTACCTTGTATTGTACTACTACCCTTGAGAGGTGTTCATCGAGTAACTAGTTCTCCGAAGACGTCACAGCTATCTTTTGTTAAGGTTTTTAACTGCTAAAATTTCACTTGAAACAAGGGTTTTCTATCCACCACCATTAGCATCTGTAATTTTCTTTCTTCTTTTTGCTTTCTTGCTGACGATGATTTTAATACGTTCAAGGTTCTTAGTGGCAGAAATATTGCAGCTAGGCCTTCCATCCAGTCTACTTGCTTTATCTATTCCCTGCTTCCATGTAGCTCGTAACGTTTTACAGGATTTAGAGCATTGTCATGAAATATTTAGTTAGAAAAAGACAGAGGCTGGTATTCAAATGCAGTCAGGAGGAAAATCAAACAATCAACAAGAACCCCTCCTTGCCTTGTTCTATTTTGAATCAAGGTTATTGTTAAAAGAAATCAAGATATTCATTTCTTACTGAAAAGAAGACGGAATATTTCAACAAAGTTATGAAAAGACCAGAAGCAGAGAAACAGATAAAAATTGAAGAAGCGACACCTTTTACAGGTTAGTAACGTCAGCATCGTAGAAGAATACAGAAAAGTCGTATGCATTTCAAAAATGAAAAAGCCCCAGGGTTGGAAATATCCAGAAAGAAATGAAGAGGCATCAATACCCCCCCTCCCTTGACAAAATAGCTTTGGGAAGAAGAAACTGTTCTGAATCTTAAAAAGGTCTTAATTAACCAAGAAAGGAAACCTTAGTAAATGTGAGTATTATGAGTATTACAGAGGAATTCCACTACTTTAAAAAATAATAATAAACTACTTTCTTAGCAAAGTTAACTTGTATTAGAATTTCGGATTAGCTTTTTTGTTTTTTATACTGTTAGTGTGCACGCTCGAAATAAGAAATGAGTCTAAACGTTTGACTAAAATTACTGTAATATTTCACCTTCCAAGAGACAACTATCGATATCAAACGTATATCAAACACAGTTGGAGTATTCAACGTTTCAAAACAATGTTTATGAATACAGCATTTTCTCTAATAAACACTGCAGTGTTTACTACAACCCCCAACATTGGGGTGCGCCATTTGATAGAGCGTGGCGATTGTAATATAATATAATATAATATAATATAATATAATATAATATAATATAATATAATATAATATAATATAATATAATATAATATAATATAATATAATATAATATAATATAATATAATATAATATAATATAATATAATATAATATAATATAATATAATATAATATAATATAATATAATATAATATAATAAAATATAATATAATATAATATAATATAATATAATATAATATAATATAATATAATAAAGTCTCTATAAACTCTTATAGAAAATTACAGTCACACGATGAAAGTTTGTGAATGCTGTCTTAATGTTATCAAGTAGAATGTGTTTAAAAAGCTGCATACGACTGATGTATTAACACCAATGGTATGGTTATTGGGATTAGATTTTAGTTGTTAAATTAATTCCCTTACTGACAATTAGTTTAAAACTATTTAACACAGAGGCTTCAAAATCTTTCAAATAAGTATAACGTAAGCTTATCAATACTTCACATCATAGCAAGGGTTTCTCGTTACTTCGCTCCCAAGTCTTGTGTTCATTTGGACAAAGATCTGGATATATCTTCAACTGGACGCTTACGATGTAAGATATTTATCATGTCATGAGTCGTAAGCTTTTTCCGGGCTACGTTTTGAGAGATAAATCTACCATCGTCAGGCTAAAAAAGTAAATAGCCATAGGTATTTTGTACTTTGATAGTGCGAAGATGCTTGGTGACTGAGATCTAGTTGTTTTGAAGAATGGTGGCATACCTATCTTGTTTTTGTTGTATTTCTTTTCTGTCATGCTAGAAGCCTTATTTCTGGAAGAGTGTACGATACGCTGTTCATGTCATTGCTGTGCTGTAGGTAATGGATGGTTTCTTTTATTTCTCTTGTTGTCGTATTTATTTCCCTGTCCAGAATCTTTTAATTTTCTTTGTCAAAGGTGTGATCTTTTGTCCAACAATGCTTCGCTATTTCATGGCATTTGGTGTTAACTTTTTGAACAGTTCTCTTTTCTTCATTTTTTCTTTAACCTAAGAAACTCTTTGATTGTCCAATATAGAAGGCAAGACAGTCCTTATAATGTAGTCTATAAAATAAATTGTTTCTCTCTTCAAGTGGAATTGGATCCTTTGGCTATGAGAGCATCGTCTAAAGGTGGATATTGTGAAAAATATACATTTGTTATTATGCTGTCGTACAGTTCGTATTAGCGGTTTACTGATGCCATTGACATAGGGTAGATATAGTTGTTTTACAGATTCTTTTCATTTTTCATGATTGTGTCTGCTCGTTTTTCGTAATGCTCTTTAGACTTCTCTAGTACGGTATCCATTGTATAAGAGAACCCTTTGAAGGTGTCTTGCTTCTTCTCATAGGTCATATATGTTTGAAATGATACATGTTGTCCTTTCAAACAGAATGGTGATAACACTATGACGAGATGAACCTGGATGGTGTAATTCGTTATGAAGGTACTGTTCTGTGTAAGTTGGTTTCCTGTGGAAAGTAACAGAACTGATGCAGTTTGCTTGTCTCTTTACTAGGACATCAACAAAGGACAATTGTCTTTTTTCTTCTTTTTTCACGGTGATGATGATGTTTTTATAAAAGACTGTTAATGTTCTGAAAGAAGCCCTTCAGATGATCTTCTTTAATAGTTGCATAAACATCGTCAACGAATCTTTTCCAAACAGTTGGATCTTAGTCTGATATTGTTAATGCTGTGGTTTCTAATACGTGCATGAACTTTTCAGCAAACAAAAAAGACGTTGGAGCTATTTATATATCATTGTTGAATAGGAAGCATGGGTTGGTAAGAAGTGCTTGTAGTAAATTCAAGATGTCTGAAGGCTTTAGTGCAGTTCTTGATGGCAATGAATGATCAAATCACTACTCTTCTTCTCAGTTTACTGCTCAAATAATCTTGCAGTCTCGATCTAGGGCTGGTAGCTTCGTTATGATATTTCCATTCAATGTCTCTACTTGGGCTGATTTCCAACCTGGCCTGCAACTAAATTTCGAAGATGTTGTTGATTTCATAGCAGAGTCCCTTGTACACAAGGCTCTGTCATCGCGCCTCCATTTTTCAATCTGTACACCTATGGCATTCTTGACATGACCAGCAACAAGTACATCTACGCAGATTACATCGCCCTCGTGTACAGTGGTAAACAGTTTCAGCTCATCGAGAGAACCTTATCTCATGACTTTGATAAGCTGAGAGTCTACTTTCACAACTGGCGTCTTAACCAAAATACATCAAAAACTGTTGCCAGTACTTTCCTTCTAAACAACAGTCAAGCTGACTACGAACTCAGAGTTACAAACCTCAGGTGAAAGGATCCAGTTTGACAAAACGTTAAAGTATCTTGGTGTGACTCTCGATCGAACACTTTCATACAAAAAACATTTACAAAACGTCGCAGAAAAAAGCAACCAAACGCTGTAACCTGATAAAGAGACTTGCCAGCAATCGTTGGGGTGCTGATTTTGCAACCTTTCGCATCTCAGCTTTAGCACTTTGTTATTCATTTTCAGAGTACTGTTCTTCTCTTTGGAGTGACAGCCATCACAGCAAGACGCTTGACGTATCCCTCAACGTGTGTATGAGACCAGTAAGCGGTTCAACCAAATCCACTCCTACGACCCGCCTTCCAGTCGTCTGAAGCATCGACCCTCCGGACATCCGAAGAGACAGAAACAATCTGAACCTGCGTAAACGTGCAATGAAAGACTCGCATTTATTCCACCAGCCTGTAGCGTCTCCTCTGTTCAACGTTCGCCTCAAGAGCAGAATGCCTCAATCTACACGAATGCACATTCTGTCAAATCAAATCGACGAAAACATGTCTCCTGTGGAGACATGTTTTCGTCGCCTCTATGAAATTAGTATGGAATTGACGTTGGAGTAATTCCCAGTGCATGCTCCGCGAATATATTCCGACACCTTCAGAAAAACCTGCAGGCTGTGACCTAAATCGAAGCCACAGGGTCCGCCTAAACCGAATTTGCTATGGCTTTGCCCAACATACCAGTTACATGCATAAAGTTGGTCTGAGTGGTAACCCAAACTGTGTAAGCGGTGACGAGCAAACAGTTCAACATGTACTGTATTGCCGTACGATAAGCATCAGAGGTGATATCAGCACTGTTGATGACGAATGTCGAAATTGACTGAATCCTAACAAACCACTAGATATCTAATTTTTTGCATACTTTTCCCATAGTTTTTCATTAGTTCATACGAATATATATATATATATATATATATATATATATATTATAGTCCAACAATTATTGGTTGACAGTAAACAACTCAGTCTAGAAAAGCTCAAGAGGCATCGGTTTGATTATTTTGTTTAGCCAAGAGTGGTCTCGAACCTAAATGTTCACTAATGCGGACCTTAAAATGGCGAATAGATTTGCCGTAATAATTAGCATTTCAGCTACTACACTATAAACGAGTCCTGAACAAAGTAATTTGGAAACTTTATCTTTAAAGAAAAAACGAATGGAGAGTTGATTGTTAGATGCTACAACAATCTCTTTTCACAGTATGGTACGGAAGCATTGATTATTTTAGACAGGCGGCTTCTTATCTGAAGAGTAATTTTCCCTAAGTACGGTAGTATTACATAGATTTCTTTTTTGAGAACAGTAGCAACTAGTGTGCCTGGGTTAAGTATCTTATAGAGGGAGTTCCTAATANGCAGGCTGTGACCTAAATCGAAGCCACAGGGTCCGCCTAAACCGAATTTGCTATGGCTTTGCCCAACATACCAGTTACATGCATAAAGTTGGTCTGAGTGGTAACCCAAACTGTGTAAGCGGTGACGAGCAAACAGTTCAACATGTACTGTATTGCCGTACGATAAGCATCAGAGGTGATATCAGCACTGTTGATGACGAATGTCGAAATTGACTGAATCCTAACAAACCACTAGATATCTAATTTTTTGCATACTTTTCCCATAGTTTTTCATTAGTTCATACGAATATATATATATAATAGTCCAACAATTATTGGTTGACAGTAAACAACTCAGTCTAGAAAAGCTCAAGAGGCATCGGTTTGATTATTTTGTTTAGCCAAGAGTGGTCTCGAACCTAAATGTTCACTAATGCGGACCTTAAAATGGCCAATAGATTTGCCGTAATAATTAGCATTTCAGCTACTACACTATAAACGAGTCCTGAACAAAGTAATTTGGAAACTTTATCTTTAAAGAAAAAACGAATGGAGAGTTGATTGTTAGATGCTACAACAATCTCTTTTCACAGTATGGTACGGAAGCATTGATTATTTTAGACAGGCGGCTTCTTATCTGAAGAGTAATTTTCCCTAAGTACGGTAGTATTACATAGATTTCTTTTTTGAGAACAGTAGCAACTAGTGTGCCTGGGTTAAGTATCTTATAGAGGGAGTTCCTAATACAAGAGTCAAATAAACAAGAAATCATTCTTCCCAAGAATCTCTTTACATCGGACATGTCTAAAAAAACTTGTGAAATCCGAACAAAGTAAAAGAACCGTAGAATAATGTAGCAATAAAGCCTGTTTTGAAGCGTTCAGGAATGGAACTCATGAAATTAGAAAATACATCTCTAAGAGTAGGTTTTCTATACATATCAGTAACAAACTTGCCATTTTCTCGAGATGCAAGGACATCAAAAAAATGATAAACAAACGTCTAACTCTTCCTCTGAGGTAAACATGATATTTTCGTGAATTAAGGTATTCAAAGTAGGGCTGGACGTTGTTCTTAGATTTAGAAATGATGAATATACATCAACAATGATTGATCTTAGGTTTGATTTCAATTAGACAATATCTAATCCAACTCTGCTTATGGTAACAAATAAATACATTAACCAAAGTCGAACCTAATGGCGACCCCCGTTGTAACGCCGTCTGTTTGATGATACTAAACGCTGTTAAACATATAGAAGGAATCATCGATGGCACGGCTGAGTAGATTAACAAATTCTTTCTTGTCAATGTCATTTATTTTATCATCATGATCAATTTCAATGCTGTTCATTATAACATCAAAAGTCTCCTGTAAGAGAATATTGGTAAACAATTAGTTAATATCGAAACTGGCCATAAAAACTTGGCTTGAGCGTTATACAATTTCAGAAGTGAAAAGAATAAATAGTTAACAGTGCAGGAACCGCAACTAAGGAGTGATACCAAAAAAGTATTTTTTCCTTTAGCTGATAATATGGACCTGAAAAAAGCTGTACCGTTTTTGCCAGTTTTGTGGACCGAAGCCATACACAATTCCTGGATTCGACCCCGTGGAACACAAGTCCTTACACTGTTTCTCAGATATAAAACTTTTACTAAGGATGTCCTTATAAGTAGATTTTACTTTGTTCTTAAGACTAATAATAAAGTTCAGATCTTTTCCAGTTGGAATTTTCAAACATTGAATTTAACTTTGTCTTCTAACAGTCTGTCAATAGCGTTGACATAAGCTACTTTATCTAGAATAAAAACAGTGTTTCCTTCGTCTTCTTTCTTTATGATCAAATTTTTCCCCCTAATTAAATATTCAAGAGCACAATTTTTGTGTTCTGTTAATATGCCAGGTATGGGATCACTACGGTAATTTTCAAGGGAAGAAAAAGAATGTATCTTAGAGACCAACTTTGACATCTCCATGTTGTTGATCAGTTAAATTTTCCTTGTTTATTCCACACGTTAAAATCTCAAAAGGTAAAAGAAAATTGGAATTTTTAACATCATGAGAAGAAATGCACAAATCAAGACCTTAACACAATAACGATTTACCTGATTTGGAGAGCTTATAATGATATAAGATTATTATCACCAAACAGACGAGGTTACCATGGAGGCATCTTCAGGTCCGACTTTGGCAGATGCATTTATGAGTTATCATGAGCAGGTTTTTCTTAGAGAGTAGTACCCTGTTGAGTTCAAAGCTTAGATCAATTATCGATAGCGAGTCAGTCTTCTCCATTTTGCACCGTCTACTGTGTCTTCCTTCTACACTCCTTCTGCTCTCATGTCCTCTGTTATCACAGCCTTGTAACTCTTCTTTGGTCTCCCTTTCTTCCTTCTTCCCACCACAGTCGTATCCAATAATCTCCTACCAACATAACCTTCCTTTCTACTGGTCACATTTCCAAACCACCTAAGCCTTGCTTTCGTTTGCTTGTCCCTCAATCTCCTAAGATGAGCTGAATCCCTTGTATATTCGTTCGGGATTCTATGCAGCCGCGTAACCCCAAGTGACCATTGGAGCATCCTGAGTTCTGTAGTTTCTAATTTAGCTTTCTGCTTTGGGTTGTTGCCACTTTTTCCAGTCTATACACCAATGCTGATCTTACTGCCGTCTTCTACACTTTTCCTCTTACTTTGGGAGACAGTCTTCTGCCACACTGCACTCCCGTTACTTGTTTCCATACATTACCTCGACCCTGCACTCGCTTTTTCACATCCATCCCTGTTGCAGTCACCTTCGCTCTGCACCGTGGATCCCTGGAATTTGAAGTCTTCAACCCCTTTTACTTTCATTCCTTGCATTCCAATTTTATCCTTCTCTCTTCCGTTTAAGATTAGGTATTCCCTTTCCAATCAGCTTACATATATTCCTCTTTTCTCTATGGTGTCACACATTTTTTCCCAGCTCTTCCTCTCCACCATTTTTTGTTTTACTACACAGCACAATGTCATCTGCAAATAATTTGTTCCATGGTGCCTTTTTTCTTACCTGATCCGTCAGTGTGTCCATGATTAGGGCAAATAAGAATGAGATTACAGCTGACCCTTGGTGCACTCCGACCTTGACGTCAAGCCATTCAGTCAATTCTGCAGCACTTTGCACGGCGGTCATACTATCCTTAATTTTATCTTGTATCAAGCTCACGTACTTTTCTATTGCTTCTGATTTTCTCATGCAGTGCCGGAGTTCTTCTATTTGTACCCTATCATGTGCCTTCTCTAGGTCAAAAACACACAATTTACTTCTTTCGGTCCTTCCCTATATTTCCACACGTAGAGCAAAGAACGCATCTCTTCTACTTTTTCCTTGCATGAAACTGTATCGTTCGCGTATTTTGACCTCCTGTCTCAGTCTTGCATCCAGCACCCTTGCCCACGGTTTCATTGCATGACACATCCGCTTAATTTTTCTGTAGTTCCCACACTCTTGTGTATCACCCTTGTTCTTATACACAGGTATGAGCACACTTCTTCTCCATTCATTTAGCATGCTCTTGTGAATAAAGATCTGGTTGAAGGGTTTTTGAGTATTTTTAAACCCAGTGTGCCAAGACATTTCCAAACTTCAATAGGGATGTTGTCAGGACCTACTGCTTTACCATTTACTTTTTTATATCACTTTTGTCAATCCCCTTGACTTGGCAATCTGTCCTCCTTTCTTTTGCTTCCCTTGGCTTTCTGAAGTTCTCTGTGTTCATAAGGTATTCAAAATAACTCTTCTACCTTTGCAGTACCTCATGATCCCCAGTCAGTAGCCTTTCATCTCCATCATCATTGATGACTCTAACATGTTGGATGTCCTTTGATACTCTGTCCTTTTGCTTAGCTCTCCAGTACAAGTCATTTTCAGCTTCCTTTATGTTTAGCCTGTGATAAAAATCACTGTGTAGTTCTTCTTTGGTATTGGCTACGTTTTGTTTAGCTTCTTTCACCCTTACTTCATACAACCTTTTATCTTCCTCACCGTTTGAACGATAACATCTTTTCTTTTGATGTTTTCTTGCACAGTAGCATTTCACCACCACGTCTCTTTATCCTGCTTCCTACTCCCCTTGTCACTCCTAGAACTGTTCTTTCTGTTTCTTGTATTTTCTCTGTAATGTGTGACCAGTTTTCGAGTACATCTGTTTCTGAGCTCAGCATTTCTAGGAGATCGCGGTTAAAGTTTCTCCTCCACTTAGTATTTCGAAGCCTCCACCATTTTACTGTTGGTTTTACTCTTCTCTTGCCTTTTTTTTCAAATATGATGCTGATCTTGCATACTACCAATCTGTCCTGAGCACTTACGCACTCTTCTTTTAGGTCTTTGAAGTCCCAAAATTCCTTCATATATCTTCTGCCAACTATTTAGTCAACTTGTCTACTTCTTTTCCCACTTTTGTAGGTTATATTTCTCATTATTAACTGCTCGCCTCTCTTTCTTTCTCCAACAAGTCCATTAAATTCCGCTCCAGTTACATCTCTCTTTCCTTTTTAAATTCTCATTTGGTGGTATTTATATCACTCCAAAACTTTTCTTTCTCTTCCTGTGGACACTCGACTTGTAGTGTGTATGCACTGGTTACATTGGGCAGTGTCTTCCATACTCAATTTTATACGAATAACTGTCAGAAACTCTTTCTACTTCCAACATACTCTCTACATAGGTTTCTCTCACGAGTATGCCTACACTATTTTGTTTATGGTCATCTCCATGGTAGGAAAGCTGGTATCTGTCTCCCAGATGTCTTGCCTTGCTCCTTTTCTATCTAGTTTTCTAAACACACATGATGTCAATTTCGTTTCTTTTCATCAAATCTGCGATCTCTTTTCCGTTTCCGTTCATTTCCCCTACACTCAACGTGTGAATCCTCAATGTCAACTGTCTTTGTTTCTTTTTCTTGCGTCTTTCTTTCATTTTCCTGCCTTCTTCTCTCTTTCTCTGTTGTCAACTAGTAGCACAGTTTCCAGCACCAACCAGCAGGTTGATGGCGTTGACTGTCGTTGTTAACTTGGGCTCAGACCGAATTAGTATGGTTTAGGGATCATCTATAAAAGGCTATAAAATTACAACGCACAAATAGTAGTGTTTGGGAACACTATTTTAATCTTTAAACCACAAACCGAAAAGAAATCATTCAATAATGACGATAGATATTGACATTTCTCTTCCTATTTCAATTCAAATAAAGGGGGCTTCTTGTCACAGTCGTCCTTTTCTGTTTTGAATGACCTCTTGAACCTTTTTGTAAATAAAAGTTGAAACTAAGATTAAAACGCTTGATGTCGAAGAACAAATCAACACCGAAGGAGAAAATATATCGAACACAACAGAGTTTGCAGTACCATTTGATATTGAAACTTTGAATTAGTTACCCATGGCACGTCAGTTTGAAAGTATGATAATAGTTAGACCAGTCCCATTCCCGAAGCAGTTACGATGCGATATTGATGGTGAAAAATTCTCACTTTCAGGTCTTCTTTGTATCAAAGAAATGGAGAAACGAGTGAAAGAAAACGGCTTGTATTTTGTTCTGCTAAAGACGCTCTGTATCGTTTACCATGCAGACTTTTTGTCATATCATAAGCAAACCATCACAACCAACATTAGCTTCATCTGATGGTTGGGATTAAAATACCAAATGGAAGAAATTAAGGCACGGAATTCCAGAGCAAGGAAAAAGCTTAACGCATGGAGAGCGCTATCTGCATTGGGGAGAATTTCAGATACCTATAGAAATAAATGGAGAAATAGATGTAATGGTCCAGGGGACAATGTGGTCTGAAATCAAACAATGGAAGAAATCCCCTTTGCAGGATAATTGATGTCACCTTGGAGGAGGGTCTAGCATTCCGTGGGTCCTCGCTTCGGATCGGAGATACACACAATGAAAAAGGTCCTTTGAATCTTAGAGTGTTTGGATCATTATGGTCTCCTACGTCAGGAGCATATTTTCGAAGAAAAGGAATTTCAGCAGAGAGGTAACAGGCTGCAAATAAATTATCTTGCGACGCATTTGCAAAATGACTTCATCAGGAGTTGTGCAGCTAGGGTTAAGTCGTGGATTTGCGGAAAACGATAAATGACAAAGTATTATTTCATTTTAATGGAAAGAATTTCTGTTTGCAGTCATATGAAACAGATAACATCCAGTTTACATCAGCTGAAAAGAGAACGTGAAGTTTCATGTATAAAAGAGCGATGTCTTGAACTTTTTGATTGCTGCAACAAAGAACACTACTCAACAGAGGTATAAAAGCACTGCTTAACAGGAGGTATAAAAGCACTGCTCAACAGAGGTATAAAAGCACTGCTCAACAGGGGTATAAAAGCACTGCTTAACAGGAGGTATAAAAGCACTGCTCAACAGAGGTATAAAGCACTGCTCAACAGAGGTATAAA
>RDPX01000171.1:1081995-1094688 GCA_003991215.1 Morbakka virulenta
AAAAAGAAATAGAGAGAGAGAGAAAGAGAAAGAGACATAGAGAAAGAGAGAGAGAGAGAGAGAGAGAGAGAGAGAGAGAGAGAGAGAGAGAGAGAGAGAGAGAGAGATTCCCTTGTTAACTTTATAGAATAGATAACGTTGACTGTGAAGAAAACGGAACGATTAAACAAAATAGCCCATCACATAACAAATTACTTCTATGATATGGAATAAATTTGCTTTTGACGATTAAGTCTTTTTAGGGAATTGATATGGATCGGGTATTATCTTCAATTCCTCATTGTAGCAAATATGGAATACCGATATTTGTTTACTGATTTTGTCTTATATCTATTGTTATAGTCTTTCCTCTATTTCATGTGAAGTTAGAGGTTCGTTATCAGGTTTGTTACTTTATCGTATCCAATATTTGCTGAGCAGTAAAACTCAAAAACACTTCAAAATAATGTTGAAAAAAATCGTGACTTTTAGAGACTACTTTTCAAGATATCATACAATTAACTAATGATTTGGATTATGAGAATTCAATATCAGCACTAAGCAAACTTAACCAAAAGTATAATAACAAGAAATGCCTATATTTTCTCTAATACCATATTGCCAATAATGCCAAACTTACCACTTCGTTCTCCGATGCAAGATCTTCAAATTTCTGCATTGACACTAAATTACAGTCACTTGACAAGAATTAAAAACTTGATTTAAATGAATTTGTTTAAAAGCAACTCTCACGTTTCTTTGTTGTTTCGACTTCTCTCAGTCGATGGATGGGAAATCTTAAGTAGTGTACAATTCTATTCATGAATGAAACAACAGGACTATTCAAATGGTCAAAAGTCCATGTGCTGGACAAACACAATATTCTCACAAACAAAAAAGAAGCGTCCTCCTGCAAGTGGTTGGCCACGTTTTCATTGTATAACTAGAGATGTGATTTGATGAATCGCTATTGATCAAAAAAAAGATAAAAGCGACTCTTTGAGCTGCTATTTTAAAGATCATCATGTCTAAAAGGCAACATTTCTTCTTTTATCCACAGCTTTTTTGTTGCAATCATGAAACAGTTTTTGTCAACACTTCCGATACTTTGCATATGAAAAAGAAGGTGTTAAATTGATACATAAAACGAGCTCATTATCTAACGAAACGATAGAAAATAAAAGAGCAAAGTAGGTTGCAATCTAAAATCTAATAACTTCATTAGGCTCTATCGATACAATAGAAAATGGAAACTCTTTTGTGCTATATGTTAAAATGACCAGGAAAAGATTTTGCTCCCAAAAGAAAAACAAAATAAAATATCTGATCACATCCAATTGCCAGAGCAAGTTTAGTATCCAAAAGAATTATTGTAAACAGTCAGCACATTTGGAATGAAAAACCTATAGCAATAAAACAGCAAATGGTGTCCATCTCTCTTCTTTTTTTCCCCTCATCCATCTCTCTCTCTCTCTCTGTCTCTCTCTCTCTCTCTCTCTGTCTCTCTCTCTGTGTCTCTCTCTCTCTCTCCCTCTCTCTCTCTCTCTCTGTCTCTCTCTCTCTGTCTCTCTATCTCTGTGTCTCTCTCTCTCTGTCTCTCTGTCTGTCTGTCTGTCTGTCTCTCTCTTGCGCTCTCGTTCTCTCTCACTCTCGCTCTCGTTCTCTCTCACTCTCTTTCTCTGTTATACTTGAAAACGTACCGTCGTACGGAAATTAATGAGCATACTTGGCAATCTTTATTTTCCTTCTTCTATGTAAGATTTTCTTCCTTTTTCTAGCATAGGTAGTTTAGCAGCTTCCCTAAGGTTTCCATATTCCTTACGTAAAACACCAGGGTTTTTCATTGGGGCCACTTTTTCTTCACCCGTCGAACACTCAGTAAAATATTTCAACACTGACATTTTGTTGTTACCTCTTGAGAAGAAAAAGTAATGATGCTTNATTTTCCGGGGGCGAATGTCCGGGGGCGATTTTCCAGGGGGCAATTGTCCTAAAACCAAAAATAATAATAATAATAATAATAATAATAATAATAATAGTAATAATAATAATAACAATACATAATAAATAATAATAATAATAATAATAGTAATAATAACAATAGTCTACAAGATTCTGCAGTCTGCAAGGGCCCTTCGGAAAGTTGAGGTTCAAGGAGTCTTGTTGACACCAAGCGATTTGCAATCATAGCTTAGTGTGCGACACCAATATAGTAATGATAATGTGAATTACGAATAAATGAGAATAAGGATAATCTCAACAGGAGCATAGTTATTGGAAATACAGTAACAGCACTAAAACTGTGTAAATTTAAACAAACGTGCCCTTCATTAAATAATGGAACCTTTTGTGAAAAGTTTCTTTATTGTTATTCTTGTTGTTGATGGGCGTGTAAAGAATATGTCAAGACTAGTAGCTGCGAATATGAAGGTGGTCAGGATGTAACGAAATGAGACCAGCTAAGGAACTCGCATCTATGCAAGAAACTAGATGTACCACTCCTGTCGGATGTAATCAAAAGTAGTCAATTCAGATGGTTTGGGCATATCAAATGGAGAGAAGACGAACATCCTGCCAGCCTAGTCCTAGAATACAAAGTAGAAGGCACAAAACCAACGGCAAGACCTCGAAAAAGATGGCACCAATATCTAGACGATTACCAACAATAAAGAGGAACCTCGCTAGGCGACATAGAAGCTCAAGAGCTCTACAACGATCGTACTGCGTGGCGATGTCTGTGTGCGTCCAGTACTCTGCGCTGACAAGCTCACGCTTTTCTGGAGTCTGGTGAGAAGGCAAGAAGAACATTGTAACATTTTTACTCAAAATGACGTCGGTGTTGTGTCATAATTTGATTGTTAATAATACAACGAGTATTAGTTATTTCAATTAGGGTGGAATATACCACAACTGATGACACGGATGTATTCATAATCAAGCACATGTATTACATAATGATGGGTTAGTCACAGTCGTCTTAAGTTCCGTAAATGCGTCAGAGGAGGATGTTTTGAAATGTCTCGAAACAACACCTATTATCGTAAAATTGTGTAGGCGATTCTTTTAATCTACCCACACCTTCCTTGACCAAGGTCCACCTTATGATTAGTCACATCTAAAGGTATAAATAATTGAAATGTAATTCAGTTTGTTCATTCTCGTGACAAGAGTTATTGGCACACTATTTGGCAGTTACTTAGGGGAATCATGCTTGAGAGAAGTTGGCATCAATTTTTGGAAGTCAAGAATCTTGATGTTCATGAGTAGATGAAATCATGGGGAACTATTTCTGTAAGTCGAGTGTATAAGCATTTGATAATATTGTTAATTTACTATCTTATCTAGTAATCCTAAAATGTATATTGATAAATGTGTTTTAGCTATGATAATCTAACGACTAGAGTAATTTTCCTAGATATTTGAATTGTATCTATGTTTATCTAAATCAATATAATTTGGTAATAATATTTAGTTCAACTGTGTTTATCTAAATCAATATAATTTGGTAATAATATTTAGTTCAACTGTGAAATGCATGTATTTAGAATTGTCTTTGTATTCTCGTAGATTTACGGTCATTTGTAAGGAATATTGGTTCATCACCAGTAAATAAAATCTCCCGTCACCAAAACTTTGATTTCGTTAATTACACCGTGGGATGACAGGTTGATGGGCGTGTATTGTAGGGGAGGGATGGGTGGGTTGGAACAAATTTTTAAAATGTTCATTTAACATTACAAGATAGCATTTTGTGTATCCAATATACATTATTTAAATACATATCCTTAAATACAATATAGATAATTTCATCGAAGACTTAAAACAATTGACGAAAGAATATCTTTTGGGGTTCCACTTCAACCCATGACTGACAAGTTTGAACATGTAAACTTACGACGTATGTAGAATAAGAAAGTACCATAACATATCATTACGAATGTTAGAATGGACAATGCTGTTAGCTGTTTATTAATGATATAATATTTATATGCAATATCAAATTTCCCGCTATATTTCATGTACGTTCCCAGGATGCATTGCATTATGTATCGGCATGCACCTTTTTGAGTTGTTGTGATTAAACTGTTGACTGTTCACAGATGTAGTCGTACTTTTCCTTCTTACCCTCACGAAATATTAGCTACCTTTTACTTTGTATTGTCAGAAGTGACAGAACATGGAAGCATTTAGATGGTCAACGTTTTTCCCTATGAGGCAAAAGTTTCAAAACGAGGGCCCCAAAAACCACTTCAAACGTTCATTTGTGTAACATTTAAATGCATTTTTTAAAAATCAAATTGAGAGACTATTTCATCGTTAAATTTTAAGTTTAACTGTAGTACACAGTTTTTATTTAAGAGAGTACCTTTCACATTATTACTGGTTTTTTTAAGAGGTTATAGGTATATGGTCATTATCAACACATAATTTAAAGGAACACTATGAAAGCTTTATACATCAAAAAATCCAGGGCATTGTAATAAAAACCAAATTGATTTTGTCTGTATTTTTGATAGGTTCAAATGACCAATAAGAACAACGAAAACATATCCTGAAGCTGATGGTGGTAGGGATTGCCAGTTCTGGTGCTATGAAAGCAAATACGGAACAATGTTAGTTAAACAAGAAGAGAAATTGAAAAGATTGAAAGAATATATATATATATATATATATATATCGATGAGTTTTTTTGAAGAGGAACAATGGCATCTTTTCAAATTCTTCCAAATGTCCACCAACTGTAAAGTCTGACGTCAGAGCAACTATTAAGAAGATGGAAGGAAAAAATTAGCTTTATCTGAGCTTGAAATAATAGAGATAATAGACGTTCTAGAAGAATATGAAATAGAAAAGCAAACCGAGGTCAAAAATTTAAATTTATGAAAATGTTAGACTTTATGAGGATCTGAGAAGATCTATGTTTTTCAGGCGTTCAAAACTAAGGACCATTCATTGTGAACAATGTAGAACTATAAGCCTATGGAGTCATATTACCAAAAGCATCAAGCAGTTCTGGTAAAACTTAATTAACTTTGCTTATGGCACTAACACCTCAAGAAAAGTTTGATAAGGGTTACCATAAGTACTGCTTCAATTTAGTTTCCAAATTGGTGATAGAAAATATGTTGTAACATTTTTAAGCAACGGAGAATCTAACAGTATTCCAAAAGTAGACGGGAATTTGCGCCAAAATTTCGCCAAGCTTTTGCAATTGCTAGAGATGTCGGCTTTTGTTTCCGCGTAGCTGCAATTTCTGTATTTCAGTAGTATATTCCTCATTTCCTATACATCCATGATATATGAAATTGGGAGAATATTGTAACGAATTTTGAAAAAGATGTCGTTTGTTTTAATTTGTCAGAAAGAATGCAGAATAGTTTTCTATTTCTTTAGTTAAATCAGCTCTTGCTGGTAGATTTCGTTTTTTAATGACAATTACTAAGCCTATCTTTTATTTTTGTTTTTTTAGATCTTTTACCCTCGACAAGGCTTGAAGCCACTTTGGTGCAAAGGTTTATTTTTCTTATAAGATTTTTTTCTTTATAATTTTTAATCTTTCTAATTTATCGATTTTTTTCCTCTTCCAACTCTATCTGGAAAAACCAAAAATCAAGAAAATGGTCAATAGGAAGCCATTTGTAACGGCGAAGCAAATGAGCGCAGTACTTCCAGGGACGCAAGAGCTATTTGAAACGACAANAGCAGTTCTGGTAAAACTTAATTAACTTTGCTTATGGCACTAACACCTCAAGAAAAGTTTGATAAGGGTTACCATAAGTACTGCTTCAATTTAGTTTCCAAATTGGTGATAGAAAATATGTTGTAACATTTTTAAGCAACGGAGAATCTAACAGTATTCCAAAAGTAGACGGGAATTTGCGCCAAAATTTCGCCAAGCTTTTGCAATTGCTAGAGATGTCGGCTTTTGTTTCCGCGTAGCTGCAATTTCTGTATTTCAGTAGTATATTCCTCATTTCCTATACATCCATGATATATGAAATTGGGAGAATATTGTAACGAATTTTGAAAAAGATGTCGTTTGTTTTAATTTGTCAGAAAGAATGCAGAATAGTTTTCTATTTCTTTAGTTAAATCAGCTCTTGCTGGTAGATTTCGTTTTTTAATGACAATTACTAAGCCTATTTTTTATTTTTGTTTTTTTAGATCTTTTACCCTCGACAAGGCTTGAAGCCACTTTGGTGCAAAGGTTTATTTTTCTTATAAGATTTTTTTCTTTATAATTTTTAATCTTTCTAATTTATCGATTTTTTTCCTCTTCCAACTCTATCTGGAAAAACCAAAAATCAAGAAAATGGTCAATAGGAAGCCATTTGTAACGGCGAAGCAAATGAGCGCAGTACTTCCAGGGACGAGAGCGCTATTTGAAACGCAAACGTCTCACATGGCCACCACTGCACCATTTCGGTTGAAAAATCTTTTCTTTTTTTTACTTTTTTTTCAGTAAAAGCAACTTGGTATCCCTAATAATCTTGAAAATTCTGAACTTTATGGACTCAGAGGAAGCCATAGATATAAGAGCTTTACCATGTCATGAGTCGTAATCTTTTTCTGACCCAGTTTCACTTGATGAAAGGAACAACATAGTTTACAGACTACAATGTAAGGACTATCCTGCCTCCTACATAGGTGAATCAAAGCGTTCCTTGGGTCAAAGAGAAAAAGAACACAAGAGAGCTGTTCAGAAAGGTGACACCAAGAAACATGAAATAGACAAACACTGCTGGACACATGATCATACCTTTGACTGGGAAAATAAAAGAATTATAGACAAGGAAATCAACACAACAACAAGAAAAATAAAAGAAACAATTCATTCCTTGCAATGCAGCAATCACATCAACAGTATATCCTACACCCTTCCAGTTCCAGCACTGAAGAAAGAAATACAACAAACACAACAAACACAACATAGGTATGGCGCCACTTCCCGAAACAACTCCAACCCTGTCTATAGCCGTATCTAATCATTTCAGTAGCCTGACGATAGGAGAAGTATCTCTCGAAACGTAGCTCAGAAAAAGACTACGACTCATGACATGATAAAGCTCTTACATCTATAGCAACTTTGTTCTTAACAATGACAAAAGCAGTACAAAAGCATTTTCATATATTGTCAGACACTGGTTGTGTTAAATGTTTCTGCCAATACCATGAAGATGCTGAGACAGCTAATACCTTGCCTTATTTTGAATGTTGGATAATTTCTTTAAGGGTATTTAAAAAAAGTTTACGTGGAATCCTCCGCAACTGTTTAAGTCGTATTGGCAATGTTTTGTTAAGGATTTAGTAATATTTAAAACTAAAAGTATCTTGCAAACTTATGGCATGAAGAGATGCCTTCAATTCTTGTACAGAGCCTGTTTGTACAAACTGGTATTGCAGATACATCTTCATGTTTTGATGACGCACACAGTTAAAGTCTTCATATCAGAAGAAAGTTTCCTTCTTAAACTTTGATAAGGCAAAGGAAAACATTTGCCGTTGTGTACCGCGAGATGACGAGTTCTTAGCGATAAACTGTAATTAGCTATCCTGGACCAATGCAGGCATAATAACAAAAAGTCTCTCTTCACATCGGATAATGCTTTTGTATTCAATCTTTGGATTTAGAAATTCAAAGAAAATATGACCTAAGACGAATGGATTAAGGCTCAAAAGTCCTCAAATATTAATCTGGGCAGTCTCCAGAGTATAGTTTATCAGCGTTTGATTATAACGTACGTTTTCTGTGGTAAGATAAAATCTTGCCTTATGGATGTCAGTCATGAAAAGATACTTCTCTCTTTGTAGGTTCTGGAATGCCATGGCAAATAAGAACACAAATTTTAAGGGTTTCTACCAGTCTATCTGAATTTTCATGGATCTAGTTAGTCTGAGAGATAGATGAGGTGGATTTTATGTTAAAAGTTCTTCAAAACCGATTATTTGACTGTAGTCCTCCGTGTTGGTAGTTGAATTACCTGGTGTGTCTTCATCTGCTTTTCATTTTCTCAAAACGTATGGTTCTCCAGGTTGGTGGAATTGTTGGGAGCAGTGAGGAAGTATCAGGAAAGTGTGTTGGTCATTGGTGTTTGGGAAATTATTTCTACAATAGATATTTCTCTCCAGTGGGACATCAGTCCTAAACATATGAGCATGCCAGTGTAATATGAAATTGTGGTCTTACGTGGAAAAAAGCCTCAAGGGAAGACCCCTCTCTCATACTGAAAAGTGAAAATTACCTTGCAAAATTAGTTATGCACTGAACGTGAATTTAGAGAAAAAAGGAAATATAGATAGATTTTTCTGCTGTTTCAAAACACTTTTGATAAACTGATCGAAAAGCTAGAAGACACATGGAAAAACAACTCCTCACGAAAGCAAGGAAAAGAGAGCTTTGAAGTGGGTGTAGAAATTTCATACCTCATCAAAGAGCATTTGAGAAGACTGGAACCCAAAAATGAAAGTTACTTCGTTGTTCGGGACAAGGGAAGTCAGCACTTTGTGTAGCCACCAGGTAAAAATCTCCATTTTTGTCATGTCAACCATTGTGTGAATCACCCACCAAAAAGACATTTTGGGACTGTTCTAAATACTTCGGTGTTCTTAGCTTGCAAATAGTTCGGGGCACGGTACTACAATCCATCAGAAACCTCCAAAAGAGAGTGGTACCAGGACTGAAAAAACCATATCCTGACAAATCTGATGTCTTTCAACAAAATTGGCTCCCTTGCTTACTTTCGGAATTGTAAAGAAATTGATGAACGACAGACATACTGACGTAGTGGACTGCTTCTGGAAATCAACACATATCAATTGAATCGAGAATGATTGGTCTATTTGAAGAGGTGAACGTGGTGTGGATTACATGCAGTTAGCAAGCTTTTTCAAGCACTTATACGTTTGCCACAGGTACCAACAATCCCCAACGACTGTTCAAACATATTGAACGCTGTGTTAGATGACATTCAAATCCTCCTTGAAGAAAGAGGAAATCATAACATATACTAATCCATCAATCTTCTATATAAAGCGCTGTGTGTGTCTGTGTGTTCAGGGTTGGTGACCAAACGGGTGGGGATCGCAGTCAAACTTGACATGAACAAGGAGGAACATCCAAGAAGTGACTTTGGTCTACCGGAAGTGACGTTGTAGGGTCAAATATGCATTTCGAAGACAATAAGCTGACTGTAAGCATAGAATTTGTCCCATCGACACCAAAATTGGACGAAACCTTAATGGGAACGCAGGGGAGAAAATAGGGGGACAGCAAGTGACGTCACGAACAGGAAGTGGCCTTTCCGGACAAGAAGTAGAACTATTTTGGCCCTAGAGACCTCCGATTGCAGCGAAACGTTACGGCAGGCTATAGCTCAGCCTAACAGACATCGGAAGGACGAAAAGAGAACAGGAAATAGTCTCATATAACCGGAAGTAACCCGATAAACAGGAAGTAAGGGAGTTTTGGGCATTAAGAAGCTCCAATTGCAGCGAAATGTGGTGGGAGGCCGAAGGGGGTCCTAACAAACACAACGAGAGGACTAAAATAGAACCAAAAGTGACCTCATCAAAACGGAAGTAGAGCTTTTTCAGGCCCAAGAGACCTCCGATTGCAGCAAAACTTTGCGGGAGGCTACAGCTCAGCCAAAAGGAAGTGACCTTATAAAGTTGGAAGGTGAGCTATTTTAACAAACAAAGTAACAAAGCTCCGATTTCGACAAAACTTGATAAGAGGCTATAGGGATGCCCAATGAACACAACAAGAGAGCTGAACAAGAACCGAAAAAAAGTTTTCCAAAAGTCGGTACAAAACAAAGGAATACCCGGACGATAATGAGAACACAAGGAAATACCCGGGTGAAGCCGGGTACTCTGCTAGTTTGTAATAAAGCTCTTAAGAAAAATCAAAATAATTACTGTTTTTTCTTTTGAAATTGTTCGATGATTAAAATTTAATACATTAAATATAATAAATTATTGATAAAATGACAAATTTGCATAAATTAACCTAAAAATTTGTAGAAAGGCTTCTCTCTCTGCAATTTAATCGTGTTATTTAATTTTCGTGCAACGCATTGTTTAAGACAGAAGTACAATTACCCCAATTACAAAGGAAAGACTTAAATTTATGTTTCCTTACAAAAGTACCTGGTGTGTTTGAAAGTGCCAAATAATATGATTGAGGGTAAATGGTATGTATTGCAATGCCTAGATCTCAAAACGTCTTTAAATTTCACGACTTTTGTGACATGAATTCTGTTAAATACTAATATTTTGCCAAAATGTTATTCGATGATTTAAAGACAATACTTTAATAATACGAAGATGCATGAGTGAAGGGGTGTGTGTGTGTACTTGTGTGTATGTTATCAAGTGCCAAATTGTCTCATATTTTGTAAGCAACAGAATAATGTAGACTCGTTGTTAATTTAGTTTTTGAATAATTTATTATCATTATTCGATAGTGACTTACTTGACTTAATCCTGTTCACTCCGGCATGGAGCATAGGCCGCTAACAATCTCCCTCCACCTATGCCTGTCCTGGTCTGCGGTCATGATGGTGTGCCAACTATGTCTGCTGTCTTTCATCTCCTGTTCTAGACTTCTACGCAAGGTGGCTCTAGGTCTTCCTCTTTTCCGTCTGCCTTAAGGGTTCCATCGCAAGGCTTGCCGAGTAATGTTGCCCTCGTCTTTCCTAAGGGTATGCCCGATCCATGCCCATTTCCTTTTCCTTATCTGTAGTGGTGGAGGAAGCTCACTTGTTTGTTACCATAGGTCTTGATTGCTAATACGGTATGGCCACCAAATTTTCACGATCCGTCGGAGACATCTGTTGATAAATGACTGGATTTGTCTGTCTGTCACCTTTGTAGTGCGCCAAGTTTCAGCTTCATACATCAGTACAGATTTTACATTTGAGTTGAAGATCCTGAGCTTTGTTTTAGTAGCTATCTCTCTTGACCGCCACACTTTGTTGAGGAGGCTGAACGCTGTCCTTGCTTTGGCTATTCCTTTCTTGATGTCTTGTGGGGCCCCGCCGGTCTCATCTACTATGCTTCCCAGATATGCAAATGACCTAACCTCTTCTATATCCCCGCTTGTTAACGTAATGCTGTCACCCTTCTTTGCATTTATTCTCATGACCTTTGTCTTGTCCTTATTTATTCGCATTCCAACCTTTGGACTGCGAATTGGCTTCCAAGGTTGAAGTCTTGTCTTGAATCTGTTGATGTGTGTGTGATAGTAGAACAATGTAATCCACAAAATCTAGGTCTTATAGCTGATGTCAAAGGGTCCACTTAATACCATTCCTTTTGTCCTTTGTTGACTTGCTAAAAGGAAGAGGATAGAGAGAGGAGACATCCCTGTCTAACTCCGGTCGTGATGCTGAATTTCTCTGTTGCAGTGCCTCTATGAAGGACCTGATATGCCATACCCTCGTAGGTGTTCCTTATGATAGCTATGTATTCCTGTGGAATCCCATAATGGGCCATCAACCCCCATAGTATCTGTCTGACTGAACTATCAAAAGCTTTTTCGAATTCTATAAAGTTCACATAAAGTGAGCTGTTCTACTCAAGAGACTGCTCTATGATGAGCATAAGAGTTGCGATCAAGTCAATGCAATATTTTTGTTCCTGAAAGCTGCCTGCTCATCTCTGAGAAAATTGTCAACAGCCGTTTTCATTCTGTCTAGTAGAACTCTGTTGAAGACCTTCCCTGGAACAGATAGCAACATTAATCCTCTGTAATTCTTACACTGGCGCAGGTTTCCCTTCTTTAGTAACTTCGCTATATACCCCTCTTTCCAGTCTTGAGGTACTTCTTCATACCCTTCCTTCTTCTTTCTTCTTCTTCCCACACATGTTCAAACAGTGGCTACAGCATGTCTGCTGAAGTGTCCATATCTGCTTTCAGTGCTTCAGCTGGAATACCATCTGGTCCTGCTGATTTGTCATTTTTCAGTGACATGATGGCCTTCTTGATTTCCTCCCTGGTGGGGCCGTTTAGTGGTATTTGCAAAAATTCTTCCACCAGAGCGATGTTTGGACTGTCCTCGGGTGCTGGTCTGTTCAGCAGTTAACTGAAGTGTTCTTTCCATCGGTCTGTCTGTCCTTTTAATGTTTTTATAGTGACACCATTCTTGTCCTTTATTGGCTTCTCTGGGGCCCTCCTATTTCCTGGTAGGATTCTGGTGATGCCATATAACTCCTTCATATTTCTCTGTCCTGTTGTTGTCTCTGTTATGGTTGACAAATCGTCAACAGAAGCCCTATTGTCCTGCCTAACACTCTGTTTTACTTCTTGGTGCTTTTGTCGATATTCTTCTTCAAGCCTCGCCTTTGTTGCTCTTGTCCGAGCACTATTTAGTGAATTCTTCAACTTCTTCCGCTCATCCATCTTATCTAAAATTGCCCGTGATTTTCACGATTTGTGTTGCTTCTTTCTTCCACTCAGTTTTTCTTCACATGTTGCCTTCCAGTTCTACTTGACCCTGTTCCAGTACCCCTCTATAGTTTCCGATTCTGTAACCACTTCCGGCAGAACCTCAAATCTGTTTCTCAGAGTCACCCGATATGGCTGCACATGCTCCTGCTCCCGCTTCTGCTCCTGCTCCTGCTTCTGCTCCTGCTCCTGCTTCTGTTCCTGCTCCTGCTTCTGCTCCTGCTCCTGCTTCTGCTTCTGCTCCTGCTTCTGCTTCTGCTTCTGCT
>RDPX01000171.1:1117661-1134408 GCA_003991215.1 Morbakka virulenta
GAGAGAGAGAGAGAGAGAGAGAGAGAGAGAGAGAGAGAGAGATATTAATCGTTGTTTTAAATCGTTTCATACATAAATTGAATATATCTATGCTAGACTATTCTCACATAATCATATTTTTTTCGTATAGTAAATGTCTTAAGGTAATGTGATTACGATCTAAAACATCTTCTTTAACTAGGTAACACTCAGATTTTGTCACAAATTCCATTCCACGTGTCATTTCAAAAACAATGCTTCATCTAATGAGATACTAATTATGCTGAAATTTGGAACAGACGTAAGACGTAATTAGCCTAATTAGAGAAGGCGTCGCTTAATGATTAGTGCTGTTGCACTGTAATCAAGAAGTTTAGGGTTTGATTCCCCGAGTAGGCGAAAAGAATTTGGAATTTTTCAGAAGGAAAAAAACCTACTGGTTGACATCAGGAAGGGTATCCAGATAAGAAATTCCTCACTGCCAAGATAAGGTTCTTCTGAAAGACACCGTCTCAGTTTCAATTGCGGGGGGAAATTAACGTTAAAACCAAAACAAAAAACCCCCCCGTAATTACCCTGTTTCATCAAGGACAATAATTGTTTTTGAATCACTCTGCATGCTTTTTTGTTACCAAGGTTTTTAATCCCTTGTCAGACTTTTATTTTGATTTGTATGCAAATCTGATTCTCCTTTGAATAAATAGCTTTGTTATCATGACTAAGATTACTTTGATCATTTGGAAATAATTTCAATCAAACATAACATTTAGAAGAAATTCAGATCAGATCAGAGAAAATACGAGACTTTTACAATTTTAGTATCACAGAAAGTTTTGTATAGGAAAGCAAGGCTGTATAAGTTTGCTAAGAATATTTCATACATCACTGAGATGTTGATTGTGAGCACATCACAGGAGATAATGACGATAAAAGAAGCAACGGATCTGCACTGTGTTTTATTGAATAAGATTATATTGAAAGTACAGACAACCAGATGGATTTGGATATAGGATTCTTCTGAAACCCATATAACTGCTGAGGTTTGACCAACTGGAAAATGTGCTTGAACAGAAGATATTATTGTGCCAGATGGATGCACCTATTTCATGCAGGTGTCTGATAATATGGAATAAACCTTCTGCTGTCTTGCCTGCAAATATATATATATAATGATAATCTAATGTACTTTTGAACAAATAAATCAATTGAGATTATGTTGACTTGATGAGGTCAGATCAATCACAGCATAATCCAAATGTATAAAAATGTAATGAAACCAGATCCAATTGATATGTCTCTTTCGATTGTTCAACAAGAACAAATGTGATAGATGGAAGAGCTTTATCATGTCATCATGCATCAGCCTACTTCTATGGCTTCCTATGAGTTTGTAAAGTTCCGAATTTTCAAGAACAAATGCATTCAGTATTGCGTGAGTTACATGTTTCACCAACTGATACAAAGTTCACCCCAGTAAAAAATGACAACCAAAAAAAGGAAGAAAAAGAAAAAAAGAGGGCTAGTATCCTGATAATGGGAGAAGTATCTCTTGAAAGGTAGCTTAGAAAAAGCTGACGACTCATGACACAGTCAGTTTTCTACATCCAAAAAAGAAGAGTTTTCAGAATGTTGAAACAAAGAGCCCTAGTGTATCAGAGATCTAACAAAGTAAGAAGGTATAAAAGAAATATGAGACCTCTAAAAAGACTTGATTTTTGAAGATTGTTTGAGATTGTACCATCTCCTCATTGATGATCTTCCACTCTATCTTGTATTTGATAACCTCATCCCCATCACTCTTCCTCCAACACACACTTTATTTCTCCTCGTCACATGCCCAGACCACCTGGGCGTGTGCAACTTTCTTTAGATCTATCCAGCCCCAATGACTTTTCTGATACTATATTTTGTCATCACACCTAATCTGGTCACTTCCAGTGACCATCAAAGGATACACATCTCAGCTCCATCCATTTGCTTTCCAAGCTGTTAGTCATTGGCACCATCCCTTACATCAAGACCTCCCTGACTACAGATCTATACTTTTCCCTTGATCAACACTGTTAGTCTTTGGTTGGAAAGGACACCAGTCACTTGCTTCCAACTATACAATCAAGACTATATACTCTTTTCCAACTTTATCACTCCCACCATCATGCTGTATCACTAAGCCAAGGTATTTGAACTCTTGCTTCTCAGGAGCCTCATATTCACCTATTTTTATCAGGGAGAGCTCCACTTTCTTGTTGATGCACATCTGTATGGCATTTAATCTACTGACCTTTGCCCCCCATCCTCCAATACCTCCTAAACTGCTCCAATTCTTCTCCTGCTTTTGCTTTCTAATCATTGACCAGTGTCACATCATTGACAGACATATTGGCTGGGATTTTCTTCTCACCTCTACTTGTAGCTTATTCATATGATTGTGGACAATAGAGGGCTTAAAGCTGGACTTTGATGTAGGCCTACATCAACTTTGAAGAATGTTGTCCTTCCTGTAGTACACATCTGATATGCTTTTCAGACACCGTTTTCACTTGTGCAATCCCAGATCCCCCAACCTTGGTACACACATATGCCTTCTCTAGGTCAATGAGAATACAGTGCAGCACGTTTTGCCCCTAACAATGCTTCTCTGACATCATACAGAAAGCAAAAATGGCATATCTTGTGCTTCACTTGGGCATAAAGCTAAATTGCTCTTTACTGATTTCTATCTCCAATCTTATCCTAACATCTGCAACCCTTTCCCACAACCCCATGGTGTAACTAAGGAACTTTATGACTCAGTAGTTGGAGCAACACTGTATATCACCCTTTTTTAGATAGGTGTGAGAATGCTCCTTCTTCAATCATCTGGCATTTTCTCTGCCACCATGATCTTAGTGAATAGGGGCATTTCAACACTTCAGCTGGGATTTCCTCCATTCCTTCTGCCTTTCCTTTCTTCATTTGAACAAGAGCTCTCTTCACTTTCTCTCTCTTTATTTTCTTTATTTTCTTTCTCTTCCTGGGATTTTCTATATTTATATTTGCCCATCATGCTTTAATCTTCTGAGTTACCTTCCCCAACATGGCCTTTTAGATCTGCCCCTACAAGCACATTCACTTCCCTTTGTACTGCCACCAAAGTTGTATCTATCTTCCTCCAGAACTCTTTCTTATACAAGTTATTGCAGTCTGTATGGGGTGCATATGCACAGATGATGCCTAACAACTTCCCATTTCAATCACCCCTTGTCTCAGACTAGGGGGTTGCATGATACCTATGCCATTTCTTTTACTGTAAGTTCCATGGTAATACAGTTTGTAGCCACCTCCAATATTTCTGACTTTTGATCCCATCCACTTTGTCACTTGTAAATACACCACTTAGATCTTCCTCCTCCTCCACCTCCTCTCCATGAGGTCTACTACCTCCCTTGACCAACCCATCAGACTGCCAACATTGACTGGTTCTATCCTTAAGCCATACTATTTTTTCTGATGCTTTTTTGTGTGTCCCTTACTGATTTGTCTCCCACCTCTGCACCTGCACTTTTTACTTCTTTTAGCAGTAGCATAATTGCCACTTTCTTACTGGTTACCCAAGGAAAAGGGAGTTATGAAGGTTCTGTAATTAAGGATGGGTTAGCTTTCCAGGTGTTTTGTTTTGCCAATGGGCAACCAAGGGACTATGCAAGGCAGAATTGCCCATTCCCTAAGGTATATAGGTATATGTGTTGCCCTTAATGAAATTCAGAATACCAGTTCCGTTCTAAAAAACTGTATTTTAGTGGTTTTTATTTTGGTGCATAAACATAAATGAAATGGGTCACAGATCATTGACCAAGGTAATTGGTTGACAGGATAACAAATGGCTCCATTTCCTCATACCTTCAAATCTTGCTAGAGCTAGTTTTCCCACTGGAGCATATCTATATTTTATTCTGAATAGTGTTTTGGACAAAAAATGGAGCTGCCCTCCCACTTTGGCATATCTTTATCAATGACAGTTACCCTGGCAAGTCCCTCCTTTATGCAGAGAACGAAGTAAGAGCATTTTCTAAAATTGGAGTGACATAGCTTGTGCTAAAGATTAAACTTTATCAAAAAACTTCAGAATCCATTTTGTATCATAAGCAAACAGCTCCATAGCAGTACTTAAGAAACTTTGGTTGGATGGTGGCAGAAATTCTTGCTGTGTGCTTGTCCTGATTGAACACTTTTTGAGTTATCATCTTTGAACCACTTTAGTACTTTAAGTGCTTACTCATGTATCTGCAAGCCCTGTTGTGCATTCTGTCAGGAAAGGATACACATTGTCAATAGATTCTTTTTTAATTTTCTTGTAACTCTGTATACATATTACTTATATTATGATTACTTTTATCTCATCTGAACCTGCATCTGATTAAGAAAAGTATGAATATTACTAGGGACTAACAAGTACTTTATTGTTTTTCAAAAACATTGCCTTCGCAAATGTGGCATCTTAGTGAGAACCATGAGCAATGGTCTCCCAAAGAAGGGAGAAAATAGCTTTTTTGAAAGTTGGAGACAGAACTTACTCTACAACCACTTGCTAGACAAAATTTTTGCCCCCTCCTTAGTGAATGGAGCTACCTTGGGGGAAATATATTGAAATAATCCATTTTGTGGATTCACAAATGATCATGATCTTGAAACCAATTCAGCTGTTAAAATGTTGCCCATCTTGAAGTGGTGCTAGGTTAGATCACAAATTACAGACCTATAATATCAAGGAACACAATTATTCAAAATTCAACTTCACTCAATAAAACCTGGCAAAAAATACAAGTCATTTTGGATTTTTGTTAACAGGGGCACACTTTTTTGACCTGGTAAACATCAAACTGAGAGCTAACAAATGGGCTAAAGACCTTTATCAAAGTTTTTCAGTTAAAGGGCTTTATAGAGTACAACCATTTACTTAAAGCATCTAAAATTTACCATCAAGGAGATAAACCATTGAAAGACAAGGAAATTTTACCTACCCCAGAAAATGTTGTACTTCTCTGGCTGCAGCTTATATATATGGTTTTGCCAGGGCTAATCAAACAAAGGTGTAGTACTAAGTTACTCTCACATACTTGAGCTTTGAATAAGCCAGAATCATTGCAACCTGCAATAGTCTTCTGGAGATATGTCAGAAAACCAGAGATTGCAAAATAGTGTGTTATGTGATATTTAATGATACCAATCATTCCCTTTCACAGAACAAACCAAAGCCAAACTATTCCCCTTCACCAAGCAAAATATGTTCAATTTGTAAAGCCAGTGGCCAACTCTCAAAGCACTACCTCACTCAATGTCTCAACCAGCCCAAAGCAGAGTGCCTGTTCCTCACAAAGTCCTGCATGATAGCTATCATTGATGAAGAATATACTATCACAGCTGATGACCTACTAGCAATGAACATGTTTACTATAAACCTGTCATGTGACAGAGTACAGGTCAATCATTCAACTTTCATCATGATGAATGACCAAAACCACCCCATCAAAGTAACACTGGATTTGGAGCAGAAACAAATGTGGTTGAAGCTTCCACTACTCATTTAATTGGTGAACCAATAACCACAAATTCTCAAGCTACATCACAAGCAGGTGCATGCTCCTCATTCAATTTTGGGTGAGACCAAGCTTTGTTTGATAAGAAATAGGCAGTCCTACCAATTTGATGCATTAGTGATTAAGACATTAGATGCTGGCATTCTTGCTTGTGTGCCATTTATGTGCAAAAATAATGTTACTCTCTGACCAGTCAAATTTGAAATCACCTTTGGAGATGGGTCAACCTACAAGTACAATAACATCCATCACCCCCACAACCAACCAACTGCTGCTCAACAAGCCAGCATTCACCTCTCAAGGTCAGGAACCATAACCTCAAATTCATTGTTATTATTGTAATTGTTATTATAGTATATTAATATTATTAGCCATTAAGCAATTATTGTATTTTATACACTTCTTTAAGTTTGTTAAATGGCTGTTTGTTGAATCCAAAACTTTGTCCCTTTATGAATGTGAAATTAATTGGGAACACAACATGGTGTCAGAAGTGGAGTCAGAGTGGATATCTTCTCTTCAAAGGATGTTATTTTATATGTTTTAGCAATTTCCCACATTTTAGTCTTCCAAGATGTACATACTTCCTCCTTCTTCTTCAATCAACTTCAACTCCTTATCTCAGGTATGGGGGACCTGAAGCCAAACATTTGAGTTATTTTTGTCAGCAACTGAGGCTGATGCTAAACCAGATAACACCAAGGCATCAATTCTTCTCACATCTATTGGTCAATGTGGGAGAGAATTATACAACAAATTTGATTTTCTCACTGATAATCACAAGATTAAATTTTTTTACATCATATCTTGTTTTGAAGAACATTGTTGCCCTGGGAGTCACATAATTATGCTAAAACATAAATTTTTTACTTATTAACAGACTCAAGGCCAGTCATTTATGGAATTTGACAGAGAGCTTAGAAAGCTAAATGAGCACTGTGAATTCAATACTCTTTGAGGCTCCCTTACTAGCAATATTATTATCTGTGAAATTTTGAATTCTAAGAATAGCAAATGTTACATGATGTTTACTTGGATTTAGCAAATATCATTAAATTGGGACAGGATACAGAGGAGACTCAAAACACCTCAATGAGCAAAAGTGCACAAATCCATCCCGTCTATCATATTAAATCAACATATAGCACGAAGAAAAAACATTCTCAGCAATGCCCAGAACTCATTAATATATTAAGTTTTGTACAAACAGCCACCTTCATGCTAAATGCCCAGCTTATAGCAAGGAACTAACCAGTATCTAACAACTGTCTACCAGTAGCCAGTCACCCCTGGTTTGAGCTCAGTTTGGTGCACTTTGTAATGTGTTCCAGCATATCTGATTCCCTACAAATATGGAGATGACGTACCATGGTCAGTCACCTTTTGTCACAATTATACCATGTTGTTAGATGCGGTTTTGCTCTTTTATTTCTGAGACCACCTTCTTTAAAAATGTTGTCATTGCTAGTGGTGTGGGAGTTCAAGTACAGGTTTGCAACTAGGCTTTGGTCATGTTGTTCTTGAATTGCAAGTTGGTCATCTAATGAAAGTTGTTTGTGTGTAAAATGGTCTCTTTGTGTCCATAGTTCTCTTGCAGATAATCCCTGATGGCAAATTCTGAAGTTTAAGCACCCAATTACAATGGCTAGGGTAGCATCCATCTAGGGGTTGACCTGGGTCACATCTGAGTACTTCACACCCAAAAGCTCCAGCACTGCTTTCTGCTACTGGAATTTTGTTCTTGTTCTTGATGTGACCAACACCAAAGGTGATGCCATGTCTGGTTAGAATAAGAGAGTTAATGATTTTATTGTATTTGCGCTCAAAGGGAGGTTCATGCTATAAGCTGGCCTGCTGATACTTGTTATGTATTTGTTTTGACCGTACTGTTCACACAGCGGTAGCTGCCATATTTGGATAGAGCACCGAAGGTTCTAGAAAAAATGATGAACTCTGCTTAAGTTGTAAAAACGTTTTAGCAAAATAAAAGTTTATCCTTAACATCTAGTGTTATTATTGCAACCGCTTTTCCATGAGTATAACATGGTGTCAGAATATTGTTACTAATTAAGCCACTGAGTCAGATAGTAAAAGTGACGTGGTTAAATCCTCTATTTTGTTATTCTCTGTTGGGAACTCTGCTAAAGAAATTTACAACACTTTTGCTTTTGAAGAAGGAGAAAGCATGACGTACTCCGTCATTATTGGAAAGTTTGATGAATATTTTAAACCAAGCAAAATGTTAACGTTTATTCGATTTTCTTGTCTCACTGCCCGACAAAATGAAGGGGAAAAGTTCGATGAATTTTACACTCGGCTACAGAAGTTGAGTGAGCACTTCGAATTTGGCGAACTTCGTTATTCGTTAATCAAGGATATCATTATTATTGGTCTCAGGGATAAAAGAATTACAAGAGAGATTACTCCGTGAGAGTGACATTACTTTATCCAAAGTTCTTGTTAACTGTCGTGCAAGTGAAGTATCTAAACAACATATTCAATCAATAAAGCAACAGAAAGATTGCCCAACATCTTCCTCCAACATTGACTACCTGTGAAAACCACACTCAGCCTCGCCTCCTCAACCGTCATTTCGAGAGATGATCAACAGCTGTAAGTTTTATGCTGGTTCACATCCCAGAGGATCATGTCCAGCATACTCAAAAGTCTGTCACAACTGCAACCGCAAAGGGCACTTCTCCTAATGCTGCAAAAAGAAGCCAACTTCAAGCAACAATAACCGTAATAAAAGGAAAAATCATAAAAAGTTGCATGAACTCAAGCAACAACCCTTCTCCTCAGACTCCTCAGATGATAACGAATTCTTTCTGGGTTTCATCGAACTGACGCACACTTACTGCCTATCAGTTGATGCTATCCAAAATGCAAATCAAGAATCCTTTAACCCGAAACTTGATGAACTGTCCTTAGATCAGACTCTTCCGCCATAGAAAGTTGATCTCAAAACTAATGGTACCAATGTCACCTACAAAATTGATACAGGTGCACAAGCCAACATCATACCAATCATACCAATTTCCAGTTACCACCGCTAGTTGAAAATTCAAAATTCCACGATACGAAAGCCAGACTAACTGCCTATGATGAATCTCCGATTGACGTAGCTGGGAAATGCATCGCGTTTATCGTCGTCAAAACTTGATTAAACGTATAAACTCTCTTGACTCCGACATTGAATATTTTTCTGAGTTTAAGGAGTCGTTTAGAGAAATAGGAACACGTCAGCAACCCCATCACATTGTCCTCGACACCTCCGTTACCCCAATGGTCGATGCATGCAGAAACATACCGATACCTTTTCACCCGAAGTTGAAAAAAGAGCTTCAGCGCATGCAAGAAATAGGGATAATTGCTCCAGTAACTGAACTGATTGATTGGGTGAGCTCACTTGTAGTCGTCAAAAACTGAATGGCTCCCTCCGTGTATGTCTAGACCCTTGAAATCTGAATAAAGCCATCAAGCAGCACCACCATAAGCTGCCCACCACTAAGGAAATACTTTCGCAGATGTCCGGAGCCAAATATTTTACAAAATTAGATGCGTCCAATGCTTTCTGGCAAATACACTAAGACGATGAAAGTTCAAACTTACTTTCAATACTCACATAGGACGTTTTCGATTTCTCAGAATGCCTTATGGCATTACCTCCGCCAGTAAAATATGCCAAACCAGAATTGCGAATATCATTTCTGGTATTGAAGGAGCTGCCAATGCCCAAGACGATATTGTTCTGTGGGGCTCCACTAAAGATAAACTCCACCAACGAACCTGCAAAAGTTTTGAGGCGATTCGTAAATATGGACTCAAACTCCGAAAAGAGAAATGCCAATTCATGATGACTGAAATGATATTTTTGGGACATACAATATCTGCATATGGTGCAGAACCAGACTTCGATAAAATTGCAGTCATTCTTGAAATGCCAAATCCCACAAACGTAAAGGAATTGCAAAGTTTCCTGGGTATGGTTACTTATCTTGGCAAATTCATACCGAATTTATCCGATGTTACTGCTCCTCTTTGTTCTCTATTAGAAAAAGACGTCATTTGGCATTTTGATAAACCACAAATTGAAGCCATTGAGAAACTCGAAACCTTGATCACCACCAGTCCAGTACTAAAGTACTTTGACCCGAATCTACCAACTAAAATCTCATCTGATGCTTCTCAACAGGGGTTGGGTGCCGTGCTCGAACAAAAACATGATGACACCTGGCATCCAGTTGCCTTCGCCTCGCGTTCATTGACTCTTGCAGAACGTAATTACTGTACGTTAGAAAGGGAGACACTATCAGTGGTATTTGCTTGCGAAAAGTTCGTGAATACGTATACGTCAAACATTTCAACATTCACAATGACCATCAGCCGTTAAAGTCAATATTCAACAAAGCAGTGTCAAAAGCACCTGCACGTCTCCAGAGATTCCTTCTATGGCTTCAGTGTTACGATTTTACCCTCCATTATCAACAGGGAAAGGATGCCTTCATAACGGATACTCTCAACACCTGACAACACACCCGAAATTTCTGATAAAGAACTATCGACATTTGTACATTCTGTTGTCCAGAACAGTCCAACGAGTGACTCCCGACTGAAACAATGCCAACAGGAAACATCTAAAGATCCTGTACTCACTACTCTTACAATATATATTCAAACTGGTTGGCCACAAAATCGTCTCGACGTTAATCCGTCTGCCCGACCATTCTTCAACTTTAGAGACGAGCTATATATTAATTACCACCTCATCCTTAAAGGTAACCGCATCATTGTACCAACAACCATGAGGAGAGAAATGCTACAAATCTTACACCAGGGTCACCCTGGTACCACTAAAATTAAGCTCAAAGCTCGCTCTGCTCTCTACTGGCCTGGCATGGGTGCACAACTAGAAGATACTGTCGCTGCATGCACTCAACGTCAGCAGTTTCGCAATCAAAAACCAAGTGAACCAATGATTCCACATAACATACCTTGGTATAAAGTTGCCACCGATCTCTTCCATCTATTTAACAAGCAATACATTCTGATTGATGATTATGCCACCAACTACTTTGACATCACTCAAATTCCTGATGCTGAGAGCACCACCATCATCCAGCACACCAAAGCCATCTTTGCTAAGTATGGCATACCAAAAACGATTGTGTCAGACAACGGTCCAGAATTTAGTGCTAAAATTTACTGTGACTTCTGCAAAAAATGGGATATAGAGCATACCACCAGTAGCTCCAAGTACCCGCAAAATAACGGTCCATAACAAACCGTCTCCTGCAAATATGTTTTTTAACCGCTCACCACTCACCCTTCTACCTACTGTTGCCACTGACGTTAACACTCCACGACAAGTAAAAGCGACTCCATCAAATAAAATATGTAACAAACGACTTCTACCAGAACTTCAACCTGGCGATGTTAGAATCCACCATGCAAAGCCCTGGTCTCAAAAGGCTTATGTTAAATCAACAGCAAAACAACCACAATCTTACTATGTAGTCACAGACAGCGGGAAAACACTGAGACAGTGACTGTTGTTCAATGTGATCCTGGACCTGAACTTTGCTAAACCTGTTAAAACTAAAGTTCAGATTTTTGTGTTGCTTTGGAAAATCATAACCAAGAATTATATCGCTAAAAGCATTCTTCAGGATATCTACTCATACATTATTGTACTTCTGCCCATTCAAATCAAGAGTCATGTGGCAATGCTAAAATTTCTAATGGCTTGAGTAGAATATGGAGTATTTTGAATGGATCCTCAATGGTAAAGTTGTTAACCTTTTCATCATTAACATGTTTCGGTATTCACATACCTTCTTCAGAATGTATATAAAAACATTTTATATACATTTTGAAGAAGGTATGTGAATACCGAAACATGTTAATGATGAAAAGGTTAAAAACTATCGTGTTTTTTATGGAATGTTTATCTATATTTGTGTTGAATCGCAGTTTTGGTAAAGTTGTCAATGAAAACAGTCAAATCAATTTTTGCATTCACAAGAATGGAGCTGGACTTTGTCTCCCGAGGTCCAGCTCCACCTCCTCATTGTGGGAGACAAAACCAGAGCATTTACCTGATGCTAACCAATTGAGCTCTGGTGAACCCAAAAGAAACCAAGTCAGGTCGGTATAAGCCCCGAAGAGCCTGTTGCCAAAACCTCCAGGTGAAGCAGGTACTTGTCATGGCCCACTTATTCTCTTTTGACCAAAGTCCAGGATGCATCAGTCCAGAATCTGGCGGCTACTGGTATGCTAGACCTCTGCATCTGTAGAAATTCTATGAAAAGTCTACAGTAGATAGCACTGGAAAGATTGCACATTTGGGACACGAACCAGGAAGGATGAACTCGATAGCCTTGGTTGGCAATCAGCCCAAGAGATGGACAACTCTGATTTAATACCCCTTGAGAAAAATTCAGGATGCATCTGGACAAGGTCTGGCGGCTTTTGTTGGACAGAGCCTTTGTGACTGCGGTTATTTTGAGAAGCTCATGTTCAGGATTGCACTACCCCTAAAATGTGTTAGTGTCAGGAAGGGCATTCAGCCATGAAAAATTGCTTTAAACCTCGTTTTTTCATAAAAGCTAGTATTATGTGAGGTAGTTGTTTCTGGATGTTTAAGAATGGCATTAGAAATAATGAAGAGGATCCCAACCCTACTGCTAGGATCCGTGTCACTACAGTGACTGTTGGTACACTCAGTGGTAAAGCAAATGAGATTGTTGAAATGCTAAAAAGTGGATATCTGCTGTTTGTAGGAGACAATGTGTGGAGAAATAATATAGGTATAAGATATATTGGAATGGTATTACGTTAGTACAACATAGAGTTAAGTTTTTTGTCACTGAAAAACTTACAGGAGATGTCATATCTGTAGACTGTTTTGACATTTGAACCATCTCACTAATTGGTAAGACATTCATTTGAATAGTGAGTGGTTGTGCACTGCAACAAGGAAGCTTGTATGGTAAAGAGGATAAATTCTACAATAACCAAACTGGTCACATAATGAAATATACCAATAAATGGGTTCCTCTTGATTGGTGGTGACCTTAATAGTCATGTTGGAAGTGAACTGAAAGATTTTCATGGACACCACGGTTGGTATGGTTTCGAGTCTAAGAACAATGAAGGCCAGCGCATGCTATACTTGTATTCTGTGGGTAATTTTGCCATAGCAAATACCTTATTCCTAAAATCCCAGAGTCAACTAATCACCTATAGCTCTGAAGGTAACACTTTCCAGATCGACTACATTTTGGTGCATAGAGTTTACCTAGAGAGTACCCAACATAGAAAAGTGATTGGAAATGAGGAGTGTGTCCCCCTACACAAGCAGCTTGTATCTAACATCTTCTTGCAATGTTTGAGCCAGTCATACCAGTAACTGCCCTTAAGCTGAAGCTATGGAAAATTAAAGACCGTTGAAGTTCCAACAGATAGGAGAAACTAGTTGAAAAATTGTGTAAAGATATAAAGTAAGGAAAGGATGTTGACAAACTTTGGGATTCTGCCAGGGACTGGCAGAACAACTCAGCCAAGGAGATATTTGGTAATTCAGAAGGTGGGCCAAGGTAACAACAAGAGACACAATGATGGAACAGTGACATAGATAATGCACTGAAGCTGAAACGTAGACTTTAGAATGAATAGTAGAAGGGTGCTCTAAAAGTTAAATACCTGCATGCCAAAGAAGCTGCTCACGCAACTGTGTAGTTTGAGAGAGTGCACAAGAATTAGCCCTTTTTGATATAGATAGTGGTAACTGTAGGTGAAAAGTAGCCTCAAAAGTTAAGAGTGAAAGCCAGAATGTGGTGAGAGATAGATATAACCGTGCTAAGGAATGTGAGAAAGAATTTGGAGACCAAGAGGAACTGTCAGCATGTAAAATTCACTACAAAATGCACTTCGTTGATGAATTTCCCTTGGATTCTAACTCCTTAATGGATGCAACTACCACTGAAGGCCCTACAGTTCAAGTAACTGACGAACTAGTTGCCTCTGGTATTCAAAAATTGAAAAATAGTCAAGTCCCTGCCCCATTGGCATCGTCCAAGAGATGCTAAAAGCGGGTGATCAAAAATAGAAAAAACTGCTAACCTACCTTATAAAGCGGATGAAATTATGTGAGGAAAAGACCCCCTCAGAGTGGAACAGATCATCCATCGTCATTTTCTACAAAGGCAAGGGTGATGCACTTGAATGCAGTAATTTTCGTTGGCTCAATATCTTGGACATAATGAAAGTCCTGGGGTGCATGTTACATGAAGTGATGGGGGGGGGGCAGGTTTGTATTGACCAAATGCAATTTTGATTCATGCCTAGCAGGAGCACTACAAATGACTTTCATAGTCTGACAAATTCAATAAAAATTCCTTTGCAAGAAGAATATATTTTCTTCACTTTTATTGACCTGGAGATGTCCTTTGATTGAGTACCTCGTGTTGGTGCGCCATGCGATAATTTGGTTTGAAAGAATGGACGACAAAATTGTTCAATCAATATATGAGAATGTGAACTCTAAAGTAAGAGTTAACGCGAAGTTCAGCGACCCTATTGAGGTGAAAGTTGGTGTACATCAGGAATCAATGTTTATTCCTCTTCTATTCATTAATGTTATGGAAGTTATATTTAGGGAATTTAGAACAAGCTGCTCGTGGGAACTCCTTTATGCAGACGACCTTCTTTTGATTGCAGATTACCGAGTGAAGCTGGTAGAAAAGACAAGAGAGTGAAAATCAAATATCGAAACCAAAGGTGCATGTTTCAACATGTCAAAAACAAAGGTACTGAGCTATTGCAACTCTGTAGTTAGCTCACTACCACTGCCCTGCAAAGACCCTCGGCAGTGTGTGTTTGAAAGTAGTAAGTCGGTCCACAAGATATGTTTTGGAGTTTCAAAGTCATTGAAGTAGAATCCTAATTATCCCTGTGCCGAGTGGGTAGGTAGCATTCAAAGCCAGTTACCTTCCATCCTTGTTGAACCTGTAATTCTTGAAGGGGAGGCTTTAGGTGGAGTATATGTCATCAAATACCTTGGTGACAACCTTGTTCAGACTGCAGGGTGTACAAACGCAATATATGCTAGAATTCATTCTGCTTTGAAGGCATTCGTACCCCTTAGCCTTCTCCTGGCAAAGAGACCAATCACACCCAAGATCAGAGGCTACCTTTTCAACAATTGTGTGTTACTTAGCCTTTTGTATGGTGAAGAGACTTGGGTAGTGACAAAGGAGAATGAATTGAGGCTGAGCCGCAACTATAAGTAAATTGTTCGCTGGATGTGCGGTTTAAAATATGCAGATGGAGCATTATCTGATCTAAGGTCAAATCTTGGGCTACACTCAGTGTCACTGAACAAAGAGGACTAATGAGATTGCGGTACTATGGTCACGTGCTTAGAGCCAATACTAACTGCTGGCCAAGGATGATACTTGATTTTGATATTGTGGGTCCCTATCCAATTGGTTGACCCAGGAAAAGATGGATTGACAACATTAAGCAAGGTCTCTCCAGCCTTTAGATCACCAAAGAGCTTGTTCAAGACAGAGGTGCTTAAGGGGTGGGGATGGAGGGATATGAAGTCATTAAAGACAAAATCAAAGAAGAACCCCCAAACCCTTTGAAGTAGAAAAACAGGAAGTCCACCCAAGCGGTAAGTATGTACGTACATAGATAGGTAGGTAGGTAAGTAAGTAAGTAAGCAAGAAAGGAAGTAAGTAAGTAAAGGAAGTAAAGAAGTAGGAACTGCCAGAAAAGCATGAATTATAAGGGAAGGGCATGCTACAGTGATGGCATAGAGGATGGGTTTATAGATAGGACTGAGATTAGTTTGCATTTTTCAGGCTTCATTTTGAACAGAGTGCTACAGAATTTATAGCAAACAGCATCAAAAGCTGGACACTACTTTCAGTTCACATGTAAAGAGCCATTGCCAAGTAGCATTTTTTTACTGAAGGTTGTTTTTGATTTGCTGCTAAGGTCTAACATGTTTAATTTCAAAAGATCCTGCTGATCTTAGCCCTTTTTGATTAGTGAAAGTGATTGTGATAGGTGGTAGAGAACTATAGAGGAGCTGTTGAGTGAGGGTACTGCTCGTAGCTTGAATGTATAAGTTTTGTTAAGTTTTCTTACTAATATTTTGCCAATGACTGCATTTTCTCAAATATACCAATATTTGGTTTTGATTTTGCTTTAAAAGAGCATCACAACACTCAGTTGGTAGATCATGTGATCATAGCCACTCGTTCCAATCCAGTCCAGTATATACCTAGTTTTTCACTTTTCTCTCCAACCTTTTTAAATCATATAATTTTTGAAATTGCTATGTCATTTCGAAAATACTTGGTGCATAGCCTCATTATTAAATATAAAATGTTATAGTAAAAAATAGTTTTAGAAATTCTAGTAATAAAAATGCTGGTGATAGTAATAATAGTTGTAGTAATAATAATTACAGTAATTATAGTTATAGGATTTAAAATTATAGTAATTTTAGTTAGTAATTAAAGTTATGGTAGTTATAGTTATATTAATAAATAATAGTTTTGTTTGAATATATCACTATCAAGAGTGACCATTTTATTTCTGTTAGCTGCTTCCCTGGAGGAAATGCTGCATGTCGGTTTTCCAGTAAGAATGATACAAGAAAAGAACATACCTCGTTTGATTACCGTGTTTTTTACCAGTTGATTAGATGTCTATTTACAAGTAATATATTTTACGTCACAACGTAAATACGTCACAACAAATACTGAAATGACATCCTTTACTAACATTTACAAAAAAAAAAAGAAATAAAATTATCAGCTTAGGATAAATTTATTTGATCAATATAAAGTTTCTGAATATAGTTTCTTTTTGTTGTTCCAACTTACTTTTTGCTCTAAATTATCAAAGTAATTATGATTCTTTTGCTGTTGTCTACATTATTCCAAAATATTAGTCTTCAGGTAAAATAGGTGTGTCTAACTTTGTTTCACGTGTTTATCAATATAATGGATTAATTATCTGGCTTTATTTGACGTTATTAGGTCCAATGGCAGTGTATAATAAACTTCAGGATGGAAGCATCAAGCCAACTAATACTGTTGTTGCGTATCATTACTATATGTGCATTGCCCAGGACAAAACCAACTGTTTGACAGCTATACTTACAGATGCCTATG
>RDPX01000171.1:1134874-1156126 GCA_003991215.1 Morbakka virulenta
GGCTAATAAACAATAACAAAGATGAAACTATGCCAAGCAAGAATTGTTTTCGTCAATCATTTATCGTTTCATAATGTAATTGGTAATATAACATCCCAGTGAATCTTAAGTGAAGATGACAATAAACCCAGCTGAGCCAATAAACATCCCATTCTATAAAACAAGTTAAAGTGAATCTTTGATCAGACTATTTACAACAATGACCGCTTACTTTAAGTTGTGTTCATTCTTTTAGTAGCCAACCTTGATTTTATTTCTCTCCTAAAAACTGCATTTAAGTTTCTGCATGATCTTCAATTAAAGCAACAAGCAAACCCCTCACTAGCAAATGGTGTATTACACATCATATGTAATATAGTCACAGAAAAAATGTTGTGATAATTAATAATATCGATGTGTATTTACAAAAAATTGCCATTACCGAAATCCAGCTTTTTTCTAGGAAATCTTTCTTCATGCTGTCATTTATATATTCTATAAACTCTTCTCTTTTCCTAGAACTTCTCCCTTGATGGTTTCATCCATGCATACCCGAAATCCACCGTTTTTCCACGACTTTGTCTTCATTATGTCATCCATTGATCTCTTAAATCCTGATCTTTTCCATGGCTTCTTTCTTCATGATGTCACATGTATACTTCTTAAACCCTCCTTTTTACCGAGGAAAGTTTTTCCCTGGTCTCACCCTTATATCACCTAAATTCAGCTCTTTTCCCAGGAGTTTTTTGTTCATGGTGTCACCTATATTCCTCTTTAATTCTTCTTCCTTCAAGATGTCATTTATACATCGCTTAAATCTAGGTCTTTTTGTAGAACATGTTTTCTTTTTATATATCATGTATGCCTCGTTTATATACACCTTTTTCGGGACTTTTTTATTCTTAATGCCATCTATATATCTTAAATGTTCTTCCTTAATGATGTCTTGTATACATCCTTTAAATCCAGCTCTTTTTCCAAGACGTCTTCTATTATGGTGTCATCTATATATCTCGTGGTTGCTTGAACTGTTTTTGCAGATGGTTGTACTCTGAGGTAAAACCATCTCCCAGTTAAGCCTTTTGTGTTGGTTTTTATTTTCAAATTTTCTCCTGTTGTTAACTTGAGATCCGTTTCATTTCTTAGGCAACTTTTCTCCTGGTGCTAAATATGCGTTGACTGACATTTTGAAAATCTTTGTTATTCTCAAGAAGCATAAAATCTGTTTTCTATTTTTTCAGGTTTAACATCGTCTTATTCTCATGGTAGAAGTGAGAAGGCTGCTGAGATTTTTGTTCGGGATATATGTTGGGCTTTGTTGCGTTTATAACCTGTAGGCCCATGTCAGTATCACCAGCATACTGCTTTTCTGTTAACATTATTGAAATGGTAGGTGAATCACAAACAAGGTTAAAGTTAGAGGGATTATGAAATAGCCCAGAGTGAAATGCCACTAATATTTCACGTATTTTAAGACTAGACGCATTTCACATCACCAAACTAAGTTCTATAAAACATATTTTATTAAACCAGTAAATTTCAATAAATTCCAAAGGCACTGTTAAGGTCGAAGAACAGTTAGTTTTTTTTATTGCTTTTCTTACATTGTTAATAGAGAACCGGTGTTAATTCAGTAAACTTGAACGATAGTGTTCATCAGATGGAAGCTTCCACAGTTGTGTATTTCTAACACAACTGGTAAGACAAATACAAACTTGCAGTTTTCAGTCAAGTTTGCTATTTAGTTACTTGAAATGTAGATCTACAAAGCATGTTATCACTCAGTGTTTGTCATGTAATATATTATAGAGGTAGAAAGGTGATAGATTAATCATTTGGGCACACGCTGTTTCTTCAAATAAGCATTGGGTTTTAAATAGCTACTACCCTTTAAATAAATGCTACACCACAAAGGTAACTAAGTGTTACCTCCTAATACTTGATGCACCTCAAAGGTAATTAAATGTTACCTCCTAATAATTGATGCACCTCAAAGGTAATTAAGTCTTACCTCCTAATAATTGATGCACCTCAAATGTAACTAAGTGTTACCTCCTAATAATTGATGCACCTCAAATGTAACTAAGTGTTACCTCCTAATAATTGATGCACCTCAAATGTAACTAAGTGTTACCTCCTAATAATTGATGCACCTCAAAGGTAATTAAGTCTTACCTCCTAATAATTGATGCACCTCAAATGTAACTAAGTGTTACCTCCTAATAATTGATGCACCTCAAAGGTAATTAAGTCTTACCTCCTAATAATTGATGCACCTCAAATGTAACTAAGTGTTACCTCCTAATAATTGATGCACCTCAAAGGTAATTAAGTCTTACCTCCTAATAATTGATGCACCTCAAATGTAACTAAGTGTTACCTCCTAATAATTGATGCACCTCAAAGGTAATTAAGTCTTACCTCCTAATAATTGATGCACCTCAAATGTAACTAAGTGTTACCTCCTAATAATTGATGCACCTCAAAGGTAATTAAGTCTTACCTCCTAATAATTGATGCACCTCAAATGTAACTAAGTGTTACCTCCTAATAATTGATGCACCTCAAAGGTAATTAAGTCTTACCTCCTAATAATTGATGCACCTCAAATGTAACTAAGTGTTACCTCCTAATAATTGATGCACCTCAAAGGTAATTAAGTCTTACCTCCTAATAATTGATGCACCTCAAATGTAACTAAGTGTTACCTCCTAATAATTGATGCACCTCAAAGGTAATTAAGTCTTACCTCCTAATAATTGATGCACCTCAAATGTAACTAAGTGTTACCTCCTAATAATTGATGCACCTCAAAGGTAATTAAGTCTTACCTCCTAATAATTGATGCACCTCAAATGTAACTAAGTGTTACCTCCTAATAATTGATGCACCTCAAAGGTAATTAAGTCTTACCTCCTAATAATTGATGCACCTCAAATGTAACTAAGTGTTACCTCCTAATAATTGATGCACCTCAAAGGTAATTAAGTGCTGTCCCCTAATATTTGCTGCACAGGAAAAAGGTATTGTAAAAGCTAATGCAGTTTGTTATATACGATATAATGAAATTTGCTAGACCAATCTCTTCACTTTAACAATCCTAAGACATTTTATTCTGAAAACTACAGTTTTGATCTTGAGTGTTATTATTTTTTTTAGCTCTTATTATATATACGAGGGTGGTAGTTGATAAAATAACTGCCATTGTGTCACCCTCCAATAAACACCACAGATGGAATCTTTAAAAAGTTAGTTGCAATCCTTTATAAGATAAATTACGATAGTTTCATTTTTTCCAAAAAAATGTTAACCTCCATGTTGATAGAATTTTTATTTTTGCTTCATTTTCCATTTTAGAAGTGCAGGTGGTTCATCAAGTGGTGAAGGGGCTCTTCTTGCATTGAATGGCTCTATGGCTGGTATTGGGTCTGATCTAGGAGGCAGTGTGCGAATACCTGCCCATTTTTGTGGTATTTGTTCTTTACGACCAATGAATGGTAGGCTAAGTACAAAAGATGTCCTTGAATGTGTTGGTGGTTATCGAGGTATAGAATCAACCTATGGATTTCTTGGTCGAGACGTTAACATGCTTGCACAATGTTATGCAGCAGTGCTAAATGACGTCATGTTTAAACTGGATCCTCAAGTACCACCAATACCATGGAAACAGGAAATTTATGAGAGTAAAAGACCGCTTCGCATTGGATATTTTCTTGATGATGGCTACTTTACGCCAACACCAGGGGTCCAAAGAGCTGTAGAGTGCACAGGTATGAATAAATTATGCATGCTAGTAGTGGCTGTTCTAATTGATTACGAGGTATAATTTGTGAGTTGATTATTGTCAAGCGAAGATTTTTCTTGTCGTCAGGTCTTGACTGTATTTATTGTTGCCTGTTTTTATTATGTTTTTGCAAACTCAGCAGTGCTTTCGCAGGTTTTGTATTCTCCTGCATACTGTCTTTTTAGAGAAAGTTTGTGTATATACCATAATGGTCCGAGTATAAGTCGACCCCTTGACTTCTTAGGCATTTTTCGTTCAAACAAGAAAAATATGAAAATAGAACCACCACATGATAACATACCATTATTGCACCATTTAGGGCAATCAACACTATTACGACAGGTCAAATCACACCACTAATGGGATGGTTACTCATGACACGCACGCAAAATTTGGGTTTGGTTGTGAGAAAAGTGAGAACTGCACGTACGAATGCAAACTTTCGTGTTCGTACTTTTATTTCAAATGTGAATGTGAAAAATTTGCCAATGGCAGTGTTAATCTATATTAAAATCAATGGCGCTCTCACCATCTGCCTCAACTTCATCTTCCGATTGTGCAAACAATTCGTTCCTTTTCTGTGCGATCAGCCTGTCATCGTGTGGATCTTCATGTGCATCCGAAGCAGTGGGCTCGGAAGAATTGTCTTCTGCTTCTTCGTCCATGTAAAGAAGATCGTCCTCTTTGATCATCCATCTAGATCTGTTTGAAATGCCACACTTCTTGAAGAAACGTTTTATCATTTATGTGTCAGTTTCATACCAGCAATCCTTGACCCACTGGCAACGTTCCACTGGTCTTGCAGCTCCCATTTTTCCATGCAGAGTTAATGTATGTTTCCCATCGACCATACACTCGGACAACCGTTCCTTGAGTTTATCTTTTTACGGTTTAAGCAGAATCAAATGGCTGCACTACGCTTGTCAACCCACCAGGAATTATTGCGATGTCTGTGTTATGTTCCCGGAGCAAGGCTTTAATCTCATATGTCAGGTGGGCACTGAATAAATCCCATACCAAGAGGCTCCGCAGTTTAAGAAGGCCTCCTGGGGGACATGCCCAGCCTTTCTCCGCCCAAATCTTCATCCCTTCCTCATCCATCCAGCCTTTTAATTGAGCATGGACACAACGCTAGAGGGTAAGAACAATTTTGGTATAGTTTTTCTCTTGAAAATAACCATCGGTTTCAATGGAGTTCCATCTGCCAAACTCGAACAGAACAACAGTAAAACGTGTTTTTTCATGTCCTGTTATTTTCACCAGAACAGTTTTTGCTCCCTATTTCTCTAACGCTTTACTACATGGCATATCCATTCAAATGGGTGTCTCGTCCATATTACCAATGATTCTGTAGTTGTGGCATTTTCGAAACTTGAGAATAAACTTATGAGAGTTTGTCTTCTCCTTTAAATCGCCTGGAAGTTGCTGTGCAATTTTAGTCTTATGACGAATGCTGAGTAGATGGTGCCTCATGAATTTACGACACTACATCACAGTCCCTCTGAATCCTTCAATATTTTTCTCCCGTGCAAGACCAATTGCTTAAAGGCGTAAAAAGCTTCGCGTAATCACAAATCCCGATTGTCGCTGTTCATTGAACCATTTCGAAAGTGTATGCTCGAATTCTGGCCATTTGCATTTTAAACCTCGGTTCGCCTGTTTTGTTCTTGGAATTTTCTGGAACTCAATCTCTTTTTTTCCCCAGCCACGCACCAATTTTTCGTTGACATTATACACCCTGCCTGCTTCCGAATTATTCGTACGTTTTGCGTGCTTCACCACAAACAACTTTGATTTCGCAGTGTAACTTGATCGCTGCTGAGAAGGCATTGTGGAATTTTAAATTTTACACTCAATAAAATCAAAACTTGCACAGAAGATGAACAAATGCCAATGATCGAAGATGACAGCTTTTGAAATCACCCTTCGTTTCAGAGGTTTTTGTCTTTGCTCAAACTGAGATTGAAAATCCAGCAGTGAAAATGAAACAAAACAGACAGGACATGCATATGATCTTTCTTTTCATTCAGAGCGTCTGCTCTGGCTTTTATCGAAATGGAAATGATTGAGTCAACAAAACTGTAACACCGAAATGGTCATCTGGGTGAATTTTTTCAATTGGCATCTTGACCAGTACTGCTGCACCGGGGCATTCAAGTGTCCTTTTTTGGGTGGATGAACACATCAAAAACAACAATGTTGAAATGAGTCAGGCACACCAGTTGCTTACGCACATTGTATCATCTCGAGTCATTACGAGTGTGCGACGAATGATGAAGTCGCAAACACCTGGTTTAAGCACAATTTTATCCAAAAGCGAATCTTAATTTTTTTTGTTTCGAGTATAAGTCGATCCCATCAATATTACCACCAACTTTTGGCCTCCATAAGCTCGACTTATTTTCTGGCCATTACGGCACTTGTTTTAAGTTACTCTGCTTTTTTCTTAAGATCGTCTTTGCCACGAATTGTTTTCAAACATTTATCATGCTTTGTTTTCTAGAAGGGATGATTTCATTAAGGGTTGGTGTTGGTATATTTGTATTGCTCAGAGTGAGTTTGATTCATATGGTCCAGCACCTAGAGGTAATACTTCGATTTCAGAAAAGCATATGCCTCTGTGTCATAGAACTGAATGTCACACTGGTGATGCCATCCCAAATACTGATATAGAAATAATCTCTTGCCAAATGGCACCAGGGGAATAATTTGCATGCTCCAATCGCCAAATCTGTAGGTTGCACAGCTTTTGCGTATGAAAAGATGGTAACGAATAGGTAAAGATTTGTTTGTTTTAAACTTGTATTCGAGCTGATATGAGCCAAAGAAGGTCGACTGTATGTAAACAGTAGAAGGTGGATTGAATGGCTATTCCAACTTGTTGTGGTGACTTTCCTCTTAAATTAAAAGCAAACTCCAGAATTGGTGGGGATGGTGGATCGCTAGACATTTCTGTGAATGCAATAATTCACTGCAGAGTAAAACTGCAATGTTTTTCAAGGTTTTTATGAAGTACATGTCCTTATTTCTTATTTTAGTTGTTTTTCTTTAAGCGCAGTTATTCCAACGAAAAAAGCATTTGGTCACCATTGATATTTGGAATTTTCACATCAAATTTGTCCAAATCCTACACTGGAATGGCCTTCAGGACTGAAAATTGGTATATATTGTCCCATTATTAAACATCAAGACCTACAGTCCAAAACTACATGTAATCAAAAGTTGCTCAACGACCGTTTAAATAAAAGAACAAATAAAATCAGATTGAGATTTAGATTGTACATACTTATTGTGAGATCAGTGATTCTATGTTCGTTTTGCGCCCTAGGCAAGGTCGTGTAGCACTACTCGTTAATAGTAATAGTTCACTGCCCTGCAATTCTAGAGGTAAAAAAACATCCGGAAGTTCAGTTTTTTTACATAAAAGTACTAAAAGCATAGGAAATAAGTAGACTTTACACACAGATACTTGCTTACTTACTTCCTACCTACTTCTATTCTTCTCAAAGATGCCTTACAGTTGTTGTTTGTTTGAGGGTTCTCTGTAACCTTGCAAGGGGCTAAGAATTTACAGGATGCTGTGGGTGTCAAAGAAAGCAACCTCATGTGGTGACGCCTGGATGCTGATTAGCTAGGTTCTTCTGACTGGTTAGTAAGAAAGAGCCTTCCTTCGCTTCCAAGCAGTTCTTCCGTACCGTGAAAGAAATCGATCTCGTCGTTCATGTGATTTCGATACTGGTTCGCTGTCGATTTGGAAAATCATTTTGAAAGTAAATTCTTTTTGTTTCTGGTTTCTTTCCAAACCGATCTGCCTTACTTGTGGGTTGCTGATGCTTTTCAGTTCTGTCGTTGCTGGTATGTATTGATGGCACCCAGGAGTAATCCAGGGAGAATAACAACTGTTGGCTCCATCTCACCAATGAAAAACCAACCAGGAAATGTGCGTCTTTGACGCTTCTGTAGCTGGGAGAAATATTCCCGATGCAACTTACGATTGTCTTCACAAATACATACTGGGGGCGTTGCTGTTAAGTCTAGATATTCACTTGTTTGGCGGTGAGGGGAGGTTGTTTTCTCGTTTCATGAGGCCGGATTGAGCTCACCGGGGTGGTCTTCCAACCTGCTTCCAGCAGCTACAAAAAACAACAACAACAGCAATAGCATGCTGTATGTCTTCATAGACGAATGATGTAACTTGATTAATGTAGAGTAGAATACTTTGGTTGAGCACACCACGTGCTCGTATCTCACGACCAGTTACTTTGAAGATGTTTTCTTTTTGTTTTAGTGAATGCGTTGAGAGATTGTGGGCACACGCTAGTGCCATTTACAATACCGCAGCCATGGAGAGTAATGAAAGACTTCCTCAAATTGTCATTCCAAGATGGTGGAATTCAGCTAATGGATCAACTTTATGCAGAGGACCTTGATCCTGCAATTTCGCCAAGGTATGGTCTCCTTAAAAGTGTTCGTGGAAATTACTTTCAAAGATTGCTACTTTTACTTTCATTCAAACGCTCTTCAAAGCGAGCTTACGAAGCTGCACAAGGCTTTCTTGAACTTCAACGACCATACGATCTTACTAAACTGTTTATTGCGAATGATAAGTACAAAGAAATGTTTTTTGAGATGTGGCAGAATATGGAGCTCGATGCATTGGTTTGCCCAGCAACTGGTACACCTGCGTTACCTCCGGATATACCTGGGAAATTACCTTTTGCCCTTTCTTACACAACCCGTTTCAACTACCTTGATATGCCATCAGGTATTGTTCCAGTAACATGTGAAAATGAAGCAGATCAGATTGCACTTGCCAAATATCCCCAAGACGATGCAGTGTACCAATTGACAAAAGAAGCAGTGACGGGAGCCATTGGAATGCCTATAGGTGTTCAGTGCGCATCACTGCCATTCCAAGAGGAAGTAGCATTAAGAGTAATGCGAGATGTCCAGGATTCTGTTGGGCGTGACATGTTCATGCGGGCGCCACTTTTGGCGTGACGTAAGATATTCAGATTTTAAGGGCTGAAGTCTTCTAGTTTAACACTCGGTATTCATGTATTATTACGCTGGTTCATGAATGATAAAGATTACGTTGTAGTAAAGAAACGGGACTGTTTTGCATGGGTTCTATATCGATGATTTTTGTTTCTGACAAGTGCTAAGCGTAGATTTTAGTCAATGTAGAGGATGGTAGTTGGCACACCGTGTTCCCTAGCAGACTTTCAGAGTGTTATTTTTTTATCATATTCCGAACCGTTCTTCTTTGGGCCTACCTAGAAAAGCTGAGTAGGGTTCATTTCATTATTTTCATCATCCCGTGAAAAGTCTGTTTGTGTATTGACTAAATAATTTATTTAGTTTTGTGTTTCCAAGATATCGACTGTCTGCACCGTCAACATATATAAATTGACACTGAAATATCCATTACTGACGGTTATGGTGATGTAAAAAAGTAATGGCGTATGTCATTCGATATGGCAGTTTCACGGATGACATCAACCAATTTTTTGCCATTTTACCCATCACCCTTCTCTTGTCAGCCACTAATCATCCAAGTGCTACTGACTTTGATCGATTGGAGAACTTCAGCAAGATTATTGCCTTCTGATTTTCTTGACTTTCTTGGCACGTTTTATCAATATCCTCCTTAGTGCTGCCCAAAGCTTTCACTGCCTTTCTTCTTCTGTTTGCAATCGATAAAAAATGGTACATAAAAGTGCAAATAGTTTTGTAATAGATTAATTCTGATTCATTTACACTAATTATTATATGAATGGAGTTTAAACAAATTACAATCCATCCGAATTCCCTCAAGGCCTAAATGCTCCAATATCCCATGAGCTAATGAAATAAAGAGCCGTAAAAGGTGTCGAGGTTTCAAACTCAAATGTAGGTAGGTATGCTAATTTTTTCTGGAATATTTCACAAACCATTCAAAGCTCTGTTTTGGGCTGGATATTTCTACAGAGGGCGTCAAAGTAGTATATTTGTTAAACTTACACAAAAAAAATAACCTTTTTAACTTTGTTCTATTTTCTTCATTTCCTTTTCTTTTACTTCTTTTTTCATGATTTCATTCGAATCCCGTACGAATTCGAATCCCGTACGAATTCAAATCCCGTACGAATTCGAATCCCGTACGAATTCGAATTCCAGACAAGAGGATCGAATGTCTGCTACAGGAGCAAGTTGTGAATTCAATGTTGATGTTACAATTGCTGTCTTAGAATAGTGTTCTGCTTTTCTTAATGACATAGAGTCCACAATAATTTTTTTTGGATGTCATAAAAAAGTATCCAAGTTCGATGCTATATCGGTAGTGTGAGACACTATATATATATATATATATGTATATAGTTTAGTATTTGAATGTCTTTTGTCAGTAATTGCACAGTAAAGCACAACGGGACCCTATAAAGCAAATTTTACATCTATACGGCCGTAAGAGACAAGAGCTAAAACCACACTTGTGTCCCGTTCAACCAAGCTTGTAATTGGCGTTTGCTTTGCTGAGGGCAGTTAAATACACCACGGAAATCGAAAGGCTAAAGCCCGTTTGAAAACCAACGATGCACATCCGCTCAATATGGACAGGCATTAAAATCGTGCTGATTTATATACATAACGCATGTGTTGGTCCAAATTAGTTAAAAAAACAAGTACGGTTGACGCAAAATCCCCCCTTTTTACGCTGCTAAGAAGTAAATGTTTTTTAAATTATCATACGTCTACACTTTTTTAGGCGTGTCGGATTTGAAAAGCTACTGGTTCTAGTAATTTTCTTTAGTAATTTTTTTTCACATTACATTAGACTGGATACCTTACGTAAAGCGGAAGATTCGGTATCTTTTTATCATTCGTATATGCGTTGCATATCAGTTAATACTTGGACTTCTGTGATTAATGAGTCTTTCCAAGAAACAAAAATCACTGTGTCGTTAACGTATATAATTACCTTGTAGTGTTCTAGATATTATGGCAAGTCATTTTCAAACAAGACAAACAAAAGAGGTTCTGAAGTCAACTGTTGTAGAATCCACAATGAACCTTTCCAGCATTCCACTGTGAAGTATCCATTTGCTCGTACTGAGACCGATCAAGTAGATAGTCTGTAAACCAGTAAAGTTCTTTGTTTAGAATTGCGTAAGACTTGATCTTTGATATCATCTTGACATGGCTTAGCTTATCAATTGCCTTGCTTAGGTCTTAAATCAATGAAAACGGACCCTAATAGCTTTTCTTCGTTTATATTCTTTTCGACTTTGTCAGTAAATAAGGCTGTTGTACAATTTGTTGATTACCGTTTGTAATGACCAAATTCGCTTTGGTATCATGAGGTGTTATTTTCAAAGTGGGCTGATAACTGACTACGGACTACTCTCCCGATGATTTTAGAGATTGCTAGAATAATTATTATTGAATGACAATTTTCCAAGCAGTTTCTGATGCATGAGTTATGAACTTGTGTAAGTTTTGAGGCTTTGTAGTCGATTGGAAATACCCCTGTTTCAAATAACATGTTTATTAACCTTATAAGGGCTTCTGCTAATACGTCAGTTGAGACTTTCAGCACGGACAGCGGAATATTGTCGTTAAATAGTGTTTTTTATCAGTGAGGTTGCGTAGTTCAGTTTGTACTGTTATTCCATTGACTTGTTTGAAAATAAGCCTTTTGGGAGTATGTATGTATTTAAAACTGTGTTTTGTTTTGAGTTGATTTGCAATGTTGCTTAAAAAAGAACAGAATGCTTCTATGATGGTCTTTGCGTCAGGAATAGATACCGAATTTATTGTAAATTGCCTTGGAGATACTTTTCGCTTGTAGGAAAAAATGTTTTTTTAGGTTACTCCAAAAGCTCTTTTGGTCGAGTATGGGGCTTTCTAGCAGGATCTTGAAGTAGCCTTGTTTTACTTTCTTCTAAAGACTTACTCGGATTTTTCTTTTGTGGTTATACTCGACATGGTCTGCCGGACGTACTGACTTTCTGTGTCTGCGTTGCAATCTATCTCGTTCATTTTTTGCTTCAGGGGTCATCCAAGGGCAATGTTTCCCACGAATTGTTTTTTTAGTTTTCGGGGCTATGTTGTCTAAACATGATCTNCCAGACAAGAGGATCGAATGTCTGCTACAGGAACAAGTTGTGAATTCAATGTTGAAAAATTTTTAAATTTATGTTACAATTGCTGTCTTAGAATAGTGTTGTGCTTTTCTTAATGACATATAGCCCACAATAATGTTTTTTGGATGTCATAAAAAAGTAGCCAAGTTCGATGCTATATCGGTAGTGTGAGACACTATATATATATATATATATATATATATATATATATATATATATATATATAGTTTAGTATTTGAATATGTCTTTTGTCAGTAATTGCACAGTAAAGCACAACGGGACCCTATAAAGCAAATTTGACATCTATACGGCCGTAAGAGACAAGAGCAAAAAGCACACTTGTGTCCCGTTCAACCAAGCTTGTATTTTGGCGTTTGCTTTGCTAAGGGCAGTTAAATACACCACGGAAATCGAAAGGCTAAAGCCCGTTTGAAAACCAACGATGCACATCCGCTCAATATGGACAAGCATTAAAATCGTGCTGATTTATTTACATAACGCATGTGTTGGTCCAAATTAGTTCAAAAAACAAGTACGGTTGACGCAAAATCCCCCCTTTTTACGCTGCTAAGAAGTAAATGTTTTTTAAATTATCATACGTCTACACTTTTTTAGGCGTGTCGGATTTGAAAAGCTACTGGTTCTAGTAATTTTCTTTAGTAATTTTTTTTCACATTACATTAGACTGGATACCTTACGTAAAGCGGAAGATTCGGTATCTTTTTATCATTCGTATATGCGTTGCATATCAGTTAATACTTGGACTTCTGTGATTAATGAGTCTTTCCAAGAAACAAAAATCACTGTGTCGTTAACGTATATAATTACCTTGTAGTGTTCTGGATATTATGGCAAGTCATTTTCAAACAAGACAAACAAAAGAGGTTCTGAAGTCGAATGTTGTAGAATCCACAATGAACCTTTCCAGCATTCCACTGTGAAGTATCCATTTGCTCATACTGAGATCGATCAAGTAGATAGTCTGTAAACCAGTAAAGTTCTTTGTTTAGAATTGCGTAAGACTGGATCTTTGATATCATCTTGACATGGCTTAGCTTATCAATTGCCTTGCTTAGGTCTTAAATCAATGAAAATGGACCCTAATAGCTTTTCTTCGTTTAAATTCTTTTCGACTTTGTCAGTAAATAAGGCTGTTGTACAATTTGTTGATTACCGTTTGTAATGACCAAATTCGCTTTGGTATCATGAGGTGTTATTTTCAAAGTGGGCTGATAACTGACTACGGACTACTCTCCCGATGATTTTAGAGATTGCTAGAATAATTATTATTGAATGACAATTTTCCAAGCAGTTTCTGATGCATGAGTTATGAACTTGTGTAAGTTTTGAGGCTTTGTAGTCGATTGGAAATACCCCTGTTTCAAATAACATGTTTATTAACCTTATAAGGGCTTCTGCTAATACGTCAGTTGAGACTTTCAGCACGGACAGCGGAATATTGTCGTTAAATAGTGTTTTTTATCAGTGAGGTTGCGTAGTTCAGTTTGTACTGTTATTCCATTGACTTGTTTGAAAATAAGCCTTTTGGGAGTATGTATGTATTTAAAACTGTGTTTTGTTTTGAGTTGATTTGCAATGTTGCTTAAAAAAGAACAGAATGCTTCTATGATGGTCTTTGCGTCAGGAATAGATACCGAATTTATTGTAAATTGCCTTGGAGATACTTTTCGCTTGTAGGAAAAAATGTTTTTTTAGGTTACTCCAAAAGCTCTTTTGGTCGAGTATGGGGCTTTCTAGCAGGATCTTGAAGTAGCCTTGTTTTACTTTCTTCTAAAGACTTATTCGGATTTTTCTTTTGTGGTTATACTCGACATGGTCTGCCGGACGTACTGACTTTCTGTGTCTGCGTTGCAATCTATCTCGTTCATTTTTTGCTTCAGGGGTCATCCAAGGGCAATGTTTCCCACGAATTGTTTTTTTAGTTTTCGGGGCTATGTTGTCTAAACATGATCTAATAATGCCTATCATGCCTTTCCAAGTAACATTCACGTTGGTAGCAATCATAACAATTTGTAAGTCTGTATAAGTTGGTTTATAAGTTGATTACAAACCCGAGGAAATTCCGCTTTAATACCTAGAAATTTTTCTGCACTTTTGTACATACCAATTGCCTTCAGAGGCTTATTATTATTATTATTACTATTATTATTATTATGATGATGATGATCATGATCATGATGATGTTTGATATGTTTTCTCACAAAGCTTTAGTTCTCATTTGATTCAGTTGTTATTGGTGTGATCCCAGATAACTACCTGCCATCTAAGGAATCACAACCCTTTCACCTGTAGCTTTAATGCCCTAGGACCAACTGTAAGATTCGGGCTCTACCTAACAGTGCTGTTTTTGGGTATGCTCTACATTCATCCCTAACTATAAGTTCTGTAATCTTTAGATTTAATTTCTTTAGATGCACATTTTTTAGTGAAACGTTCTCACTCAACAAATCAAAATCCCTACACTGAGTTAAAAGTGCTCAGTATTATTTGGCTGCAGATAATAATGATAATTAATTATGATTATAATAATTAATGATAATTAATTATCATTATGATAATTTATTTTAGTCTTGTAGATGCTTACCTCATTGTTCGACTTTGTGGCTAGCGTTAGTGAAGTTTTAAAATTTTCAGGAAGGTACGACGAACTATGAGGGGGTCTGTGCATGACACAAAAAGTACACCTTTTGCTTATTTTAAGAATAAAACCATAATACCCTCATTATCTCTGAATTTGAGGTCTGCTTGTCTCCACCAAACTTNCTGAGTTAAAAGTGCTCAGTATTATTTGGCTGCAGATAATAATGATAATTAATTATGATTATAATAATTAATGATAATTAATTATCATTATGATAATTTATTTTAGTCTTGTAGATGCTTACCTCATTGTTCGACTTTGTGGCTAGCGTTAGTGAAGTTTTAAAATTTTCAGGAAGGTACGACGAACTATGAGGGGGTCTGTGCATGACACAAAAAGTACACCTTTTGCTTATTTTAAGAATAAAACCATAATACCCTCATTATCTCTGAATTTGAGGTCTGCTTGTCTCCACCAAACTTATCTTTCATTTCTGTAAAAATCTACACTGCTTCCTTTTCCTTTTTTGCAACAATTATGAACAAAATTATATCCTTTAATTCGGTACAATCCCCCTGGTTCGTCAGTTACATTTGTTCCGCTTGTTGTGTTCTTATACTGGATACCACTGAATCCACTAAAATGATAATTCTTTGATGTGGATTATGGATCTCGAATTTTTGTTCTGAAGTAGGCAGTCAAAAGCGGCATCGTTGTCAGAAATTAAAATTTGAATACATACCAATTTCCTCCGAAAACGTATTACCTACCAATGCAGACTATGCATCGCAAAGGAATAAGTCTCTCGAGGACATTAATGTATACGTTACACTTTAATACCAGTACTTTGAGTTTAGCATTGGATAAAAATGATGTTAAATTGAAGATTATTTCTAAAATCATAAATTTATTTAGAAGCTGTACAAGATACAAACAAATATTCCTTTTTTAAAACCTTGCTCATTATTTTCATAAGAACCACGAAAACGCAGGGTATTTCTGGGAAGTCATTTAATATTTTTGATAATTGTCCTGCTAGCAATTTAGTCTCATCTTTTATCCTACTGCACATACCTCTAATGTTCTTTTGATTCCTTATGGACAGCTAGAAAACCAGGGTCAAGTAACATTTGGGCGAGAATGTTGGAGCTGGCAGGGGTGTGAGGCCCATTTACAGAGCCAACGTATTTATTCAAGACAGAATATTGAGGTATTTTGTTTTCAAGTTAATATATGACGTGAAACCCCTGAAAATCAACAGCGAGCACTGGAAGGACGTTGTAGCAGAGCGCTCACCCTGACTAAAATGCTCAGTGCAGGAGAAGAGAGACTGACTGCTGCAGCAGAGGAAAAACGAGAGAAAACCGCTTTAGCTCCAGCGGTACAGAGACCATTCATAAATGAGACGTGTGTCACAGACTTCCATTTGCGCATTAGCCTGTTCAGCCATAGACGGGGCTGTTCCATCAGAGCAGACATTTGGGATTGGCTTCCAAGATCATCACAAACCGATCAAGGCTGAAGACGACATTAAGTCAAAACAGTAATGCAAATCGAAAAAGGTTTGGAAAAGAAAAGAAGAAAACGTGACTCATTCACCCATTAGTTTGTTACCTAATTTGAATTGTATCCAAGTTTTACTTTTATTATTCTTAATTTATATACTTTGTATTGTTTTTATATGTTGTATACTTCCTGGATAGCTTACATATCCGTTCAACTGAGTTTTCCTTTTGTCAAAGTAAGTCCCTCAGAAATTCGCGTTTAACTTTGCTTTTTTCACGTAGAACCAAGACAAGAGTGATCTCGACCTATTAAAAGTCTTCCTTTCAGATTTAATTTAAAGTCATTACATTCACTCACAAGAATAGAAAGATTCTCAAAATAGTGTTGTTGTATAGCTAAGAAATGGTTACTACACCTCAGGCTCTTTCCAGTGATTGTGAGAGATTCCTAAATGTTCACTCATGCGAACTTCAAAATGACGGATAGATTTACCGTTCTAAGTAGCATTGCAGCTACTACACTTGAAACGGTAGATAAGTCCTGAGCATAATAACTTTGGAACTTTATCATGAAAGGAAAAGCAACTAGAGGAGCGATTGTTTGCTGTTAAAACAAATTATATTTTACAATATGGTAGGAAAGAATTGAATATTTTGGATAGGATATTTCTTAATTTGAGGTGAAGTTTTCTCTAGAAAAGGTAAAATGAGAGAGATGTCTCTTTGGGGGGAACAGTGGCAGCTGGTGTACTAAGGTTGAATACCTTGTTAAGGGAATTCCAAATGCAAGAATCAGTGAACCACGAAGCATAGCTCTTCTTCCCACCCTTAAATTTGACAATTTCAAAATGAAAACTTGTAAAATACAAACAAAGTTTAATACAAGGGCACAGTCATGTAGCATCGAGGCTTCTTTTAAAGCGTTAAGGGCTGTAACTCATGAAATCCGAATATACACCGCTAAAAGTAGGTTTTGTATACACGTTAGTAACAAACTTGCCACATTTTCGAGACACAAGAACATCAAGAACTGATAAATAGCCACCGAATTCTTTCTCGGAAGTGAACGTGGTAATTTGTGTGGAGAAATGAGGTAGTCAAGGAAGGGGTAGACAGGGTCCGTAGATTAAAATACGACGAATGTATAGTCAAAGTATCGACGGCAGATCTTAGATTTAAAACCAATATGGTAATCTCTAAGCCAAATCTGATCCTGATAACAAATATATGCATTGGCTAAAGTCGAAGCTACAGATGATGTTATAACAACGTCGTCTGTTTGATGGTAATTAGCACTGCTAAACATTAGAAAAAGAATCGTCGGTGGCATAATGGAGTAGAGTATCTTAGTATCTTATCAATCCCATCTATTTTATCATCGTGATCAGTTTCAAAGTTTTTCACTGTAACATTAATAGATTTTTATAGTGGAATATTGCTAAACAATGAGCCAACATCGAAATTAGTTCTAAAATCTTCACTTCAGTGTTATGCTTTTTCAAAATTCAAACAGAACGTAGCAGCAGACACTCATAACGAGCGGTTTGTAACAGCGATGTTAATTTTACTTTGTGGTATACGGTTTCATTTTCCTGATAGTTTGTCAATCCCTGTAATTGTCAGACGAAGGTATAGTGATAATGTGTTCAAAGATTATTGTAAACTCGAAAAGAAAAGAAAATCTTCACTTCAGTGTTGTGCTTTTTCAAAGGCAAAACAGAACGTATCTTAAACAGTGTAAGAACTGCAAGTTAAAGTACTAAGGATAGGTATCAAAATCTTAGCAAGGTAGCTGATAATTTGTGTCTGAAAAAGGGTATACCATTTTTTCAAGGTTTGTGGACCTTAGCTAAGCCACACTTAACTCTTGGCTTTAACTCGGTGGGATTAAAGTCTTTCTGCTGTATCTCAGATATGAAATTTTTATTGTGGATGTTTTTTTTGAGTGGATTTCAACTTGTTCTTTAGACTAATAATAAAAATCAAACCTTAACAAGGTGAAATTTTCAAACCTTGAAATTGAAATTTATTTCTTAATAATCTCTTAATAGCATTGGTATTAACTAATCCATCAAAACAACAACCGTCTTTCTTTGGTCTGGCTTCTGTGTAACTAAATAAGTTCTCGTCATTAAATTTTGTAGAATCACTATTTTAGTTTAAAAGCAAAGTAAGAGCTGTGTCTTGAAGTCTAGTTTTGTCACTTCTATCTTGTTGATCAGTTAAATTTTAACTCTCTCATTGCACGCATTAAAAGTTTAAAGGGTAAAAAAAAAATTTTAATATTCAACATTACAAGGAGGAATGCCAGAGTTTAGACCCTTTGCATAATAATGGTTTATCTGATTCACAGAGGTGATAAGAAGAACAATGAATCACATTATCCGAACTGTAACATGTTATTCCTTCACCAGGAAGCAAGGTTTACTTAGCTTTTTTCTTGGACGTCATTCGATCTTATAATTACTTTGTCATTTTAATGAGAAAACTTGTTGTGATATGGGAAAAATCGATGGTACTCACACAAATACTTAAATTGTTCATCATATGTCCCAACTACGCTGTTAAAACATCTATTCTGAACTTCTCAATTTGGATCTCTTTGTTTAGTAGCACAAACTGGTAGTCACTTCTTGAAGCAGCAGACACTCATAACGAGAGGTTTGTAACAGCAATGTTAATTTTACTTTGTAGTATACGGTTTCATTTTCCTGATAGTTTGTCAATCTCTGTAATTGTCAGACGAAGGTATAGTGATAATGTGTTCAAAGATTATTGTAAACTCGAAAAGAAGGAATAAAAACTAATTCCTCATTCCATGTAAGTGGAAAGGTATCAAAGCAAAGGTCTTTTTCAAAATTCAAGAATTCGAAGACTGAAGTAAATTATTGAAATCAGATTGAAACAACAAATATATCACGGATGCCATCAACTCTAGAGGTATCTCTGTAATTAGATATGACATGTGCTGGTATTGTTAGATGGAAGATGCAAGAATTACAACTACTTGATAAAAAAGCAAGAAGCTAACAATATGAAATATGTTTCATAGAAAGGGTGATATAGATTGGCTGTACACAAGAAGTGCTAAAGGAGGACAAGAACCTCCTAGTGATAAAGATTGTGTCTATTGAAAATAATTGCCATACAATTATGTCAAGAACAACTAGGAAATATTCTAAAAGAAGTAGAAACTGAAGGCATAGTGAACATTGAGAAAGGCAAACTTGTGGTATAAGAAACATGGATGAACAATTTAAAGAGGAGAAGTCTAAGTAACTTATTTTCAATAAGACTAAATTCAGAGATGCGTAAAATTAGAACTAGTTGCACAAAGGTGAGCTGAAGAAAGCTACCGAAGGCATAACAATAGCAGCACAAGACCAGGGGATCAGAAGGAGGGCGATTGAAAATTACATTAATAAATCAAGGTAAGGAAGAAACTGTTGTACAGTTTGTTTCTGAATGTAATAATCTTACCCAGAGTAAAAAACAAACATTGGAGACATAATACAATAATCAGGGTAATTCACTAATAAATATAAAAGAATATAAGCCTTGAACAAAACAAAAACTGGTATGAGAATAGGCCAGAGGAAGTAAAGGATTAATAAAAAACTAAACTGCTGTTAGACATGATTATTCAAGCCAATAAGGTTCTGGAACACTTAAATCAGATAAAGGAATTTTAGAGAAAGTAACACGCACTTGAAAGGTTATTGATATTGCATTTATTATTGGAGTGATGAGAAAAGAATGAAAAATGTGGACCATTATCAAGATCTAAAATGGGTGTTAAAGAGAATCTGGAATTGTAGATATGTACAGATGGTACCTATAAGAATTGGAGCTTTGGGCATGATTTGAAAAGGCTATCACTTATTTGTTGATTTTATAGGCCCCAACACCTACTTTGAAACCATACAAATGGCTTGCCCATGAGGAACTTCAAGAATTATTAGATACCTAATGAATATCCGATATCAGAGGACCCTGGTTACATTCTGATGTTCATCAAATTGTCCAGTCACAATATATGAAAAGAATGTGTTAATTCACATGATAATGAAAATACTAATAATAACGATGATGATGATGATGATGATAATAATGATGATGATGATGATAATAATGATAATAATAATAGTAATAACAATAATAATAATAATAACAATAATAAAGAGTACATAAATATCCTTTAGTGGAACATAAATGGAAACACTCTATGTTTGAAATAATTGCAGACTTGTTACAGAGAAAAAGTGTTAATTTATGATTGACAACAATTGATATTTCTTGCTCAGTGTTCCAAAATATATCTTTATGTTTTATTATATATTTTAATAAGCGCTATCTCACTCAGAAAATTCAGGTGCATAATGTGGAATAATTTTAATTCATACAAAATAATTAAGGGTGCCCTTGCTCCGTAATTAGCAGGCTCTTCTTTCTCAGAAAAAATTACTATGCCATTTTTTTTCTTTCCATATGTTCAAAAATTAGACACGTACCACAATAAACTTCAAAAATATAAAATGTGTTCTCCCAGCATCGACATTTGTTTACATTATACATTTCAATAGGATTAACATGGGTGAGATCATCAGTGCTCTGTTTGCGGCAAGGAAGTCTAAGGCCAGCTCCTATTCCTTATCTTAACCTCTTCATTTTTTGTTCTTGTCCTTCTGTAGTTCAATACACTTAGTAGTTGTATGCCTTGTATGGTTCTTCATCATCAAACAACCCCCTTCTTCTTCTTTCTCTTTCGGCTGCTCCCGTCAGGGGTCGCCACAGCGGATCATGCATCTCCATTTGGCACGGTCCTCAGCGTCCTCTCTTCTCACTCCCAGCGCCCTCATGTCCTCTTCAATTGCATCCATGTAACGTCTCCTTGGTCTTTCTCTTTTCCTTCTCCCAGGCAGATGCATCTCTAACATTATTCTTCTGATATAGTTCTCTTCCCTTCTCATCACATGTTCAAACCATCTAAGTCTTGCCTCTCTTTGTTTCAATCCTAATCGTCTAATATGAGCTGTTCCCCTGATGTAATCATTTCGGATTTTGTCCAGGCGTGTGACCCCAAGCGACCACCTCAGCATTCTCAACTCAGCCACTTCCAACTCAGCTTCCTGTTTCTTTGTTCTTGCTACCGTCTCAAGCCCACACAACAAAGCTGATCTCACTACTGTCCTGTATACTCTTCCTTTCACTTTTGGTGATAGCCTTCTGTCACACAGTACTCCCATTACCTTCCTCCAC
>RDPX01000171.1:1256091-1267665 GCA_003991215.1 Morbakka virulenta
ACACACACACACACACACACACACACACACAGATGCACAGCTCAGTTAATTAATAGGTGATAACGTCACTGACCGTTTATTTTTGTTTGTGCAACAATTATTGAGTACAGTAGTGGCTAAGTGCTAAATGAACATGTTTCAATCTTCAGCTGACCATGGAACTACTGAACCAAAGTTGTTTCTTCATGAAATATACAAAATTAATTAATTTGTTTATGTTTTCTCAATTTAAGTAGGAGGAAAGCACACTCATTAAATAATAGTTAAAATAATAATGATAAAATATTAAATGGCTATTGCTATGAAGTAGAATAAGAGATATCTCAGGAATAAGAAATTTTGTTAACAAATACAATCCTTTGTTTTCGTTATTTAAACAACTGTTACGTAGAATGTGCCCACATTTCTGTAAAAGGCTGTACTGCACCCCCCTCTCTGGTTGATCCATCAGTCATTCTGTCAGTTGGGCCATCATTTGGTCCATTATACTTTCATCAATACATTGGAAATAGGCCTAGAAGTGTCCTTATGTATCAGAAAGAAAATTAGCTTGAGTTTGCTCTGCATAGTAAATAGTTTGCTCAAACTTGCCTTAAGCAGATATTGCCAGTCTTTCCTCCTTTAAGCACCAGTTACTTGTATTACATCTCATTACACAATATATTTCTGATAATAAATTTTTCCTATCCTGCCAAGATTTGCCGTCATTGCATATAAGTTACCTTTATGATATCATTTTGCTAACGATAATCTTGATCAAGCTTGTCCACAATTGCCTGAACTTGTCCAAGCCTGCTTCAATTGACAGACAACAGGAGGTTGGCATTATTCCCTAGACTTGCCTAGAATTGTGCAGATTGAATGTAAGTTGCCTTTATGACATTGCTTTGTTGGTAAAGGAATGTGTTGACTGGAAAATGATGCATCATTGGCCACAATGTGCCTTGTTCATTTTCTGAAGCATTTAGCCCTAGGTGGTACCCTTATATGTGAAATTAATTGGATCTGTCAGAAATCTCTTGACCCAATGCCAATCAGTGCACAAACCAATGTTAATTCTCGAGTATTTAATTGACAATGTGAAATCCTTTGCATTTGTTTGAGTGACATTGTATCTAACAAACAGGTCAGAGAGCAATCTGTTGAGCAACAAGTAACATCAATAATTGAGTAATTGAAAGACAATGCTTGAGCTGGTTTTTCTGTTAACCAAGCATCCATTTGGACTCCAGACAGGTGCAGAAGGAAGGAAGAGAAGAGGTTGTGATAAAACACTGATGTTGACCTAACCACACACAACTCTTTTTGATATGACATCCCTAAAATTGCCAAAAGAGAAAAGTGTGGAACACTCTGACTGCTTCATGCATTACAATATACAGAATTACGAAAGTCTGAATTTCAGTACAGTTTTCCTGTACAAAGAATTGGATGTAGAGCCTTCTGGTCACTGTTTAGCTACAGCAGTAACTTTGCCATTGCCTTTTCACTGTATCCGTTTCATTCTTGGTAAAAATAAAGGTTACTAATATTACCATCCCAGATTATGTAATTACCAGAGACCCTTGATTGTTATGATAATATAAAATAGCTTTTTTAATCCCCTAAATTATTGCCGTGATACTCATTGCAAACCTGACTATCTAAGCACCTGGCTTCAGGTTTTGGAGTTGCAATGTTATTACATGATAAAGGTGAAAAAAATGCCATATATAGCTTTTTAAACATTTATTTTATCCTCTAAATCCTAAATTGTAGTCTGCCTCCCCCTTTACTTTCATTGATGACTCCTGGTAACAATCCTGATGTGATCTTGATGTGGAGAAATGTTGCTTTTATCCTATGGAGTATTGGTTGTCAAAACAGGACAGATTTTTCAACAAATTTCAAAATAGTTGGACACAACAGTTTGTGTAGATTTTATCTCCTAAAACCTACCAAGATAGTGTATTTCATTAAACCATTGACAGAATCTGGTGTATTTTCTTTAGTCATTGATTGCTAATTATTTTTGTAATCATGTATTTAACAGGTCTACAGAAATGCAAATATTTAATTTGTAGAATTTATTCAGTTCACAACAGACAGTAGAACAGACAGCTACTCAATATTTTGGTGAAGGATTATTGATTGATTTGAATTGAGACTTTATTAATGAAAGCTCATGAATAAATAACCAGCTGTTTCTTGGGTTGCTTAACTGTAGAATTACTTCCACCAGATGTCATGTTTTTTCAAGCGAACTTTGTCCCTCAGTAAATAATAAGAGGACTTGTTAATACAAGGAATTGGAATTGGAGGCTGTCTCTTTTACCATAGGATTTTTATAAAGATTTTTCTTATAACCCATAAAAATATCAGCGGAAGAATATCTTTATGGAGATTTGCCTCAACAGCAATTTAGATTAGACTTTCTTGATTATGGTGGTTGATCTTCACCAAGATTATAGGCCAAGTTAAGTTATCAACCAGTTGCCATGCTCGTGGATTGTGAAAGTAAGAATAGTAAAAAGGGTTATTACATTAAGTAGAAAATATAGTCTCAAATAAAGCAATAGTGTTCCAGATTACACTGAACATGTTTCAATGTATTAAATTCCCCACAAGAACAAGCAAGTTAAAAAATAATTCAGCACACAAAAGTTTGACATGTCCGCAGTTATTAGCTTTCTATTTGCCCCTTATCTTCTCAACAGAGCTATGAAGTATTTTATACCTAACAAAGAAACAGACCAGGAGTTCTCAACAAAAAGATGTGAATCGTGGTTTAGAAAATATACAGGTATGTGAAGCATTTTGATTAAAATATTACAGGAGACAAAACTACTATCAGCTTTTTTGTTGTTTTTCCGTTTTACAAGTTCTTAACATTTGTTTTGGTATTTCAAAGAATCGAACTAGAACCATGATATAGTTATCAAACGAACCACTTTATCAGTCACAATGAAAAGGTATTTCTTTTTTGTATGATGTAGTTTTTTGACGGTTCGCCAACAGGCTTGCCTTTATTTGGCAGAACTGTACCATTAATCAGTATGAAGTTGTGTGTTCTATTTAACTTGACTTGTAGTGATTGTATGGTAAAAGAATTTTATTTCCGATAGGTATTGAGATATACTGTAAACACATTTTTTTTTCGTTATTTGTTTTTGATTTCATTGCAGACTGATTGTGTTCATTTCCAGCTGTTTCTTCCCTGTGTGAAGTTCAACTTTTGCATTTTTAAAAGTTATCTTTTTTGAAATTTGTGTGTTCAGGTTTAATGTGATTAAAAGAATCAAAACAGTACGTTCTTATGTTACGGTTTCGAATATCTACCCAATATCAATAGCTGTTATATATATATATATATATATATATATATAATTTTTTTTTAAGAGATATAATAAGTTTGGAAAGAATAAAAAAACTACACTATCCATTTTATATATATATAAATATATAAATCGAGTATAGTATACAAAATAACTAGTTTCATGTTTTCTTAACAATCTTCAAACCGCAGATTGTTAAATAGAACACACACACACACACACACACACACACACACATATTATATATATATATATATATATATACATAATTATTACCGTATTGACAATTAGATTTAAGAACACTTAAAAACCATATCACATGTCAAAATTAACAAGCATCGTTATCTAAGAAAAAACAGAAACTCTGTACAATAATATGGTGGTGTAAGGAGTATATCATATGTATCTGCTAATTACCAAATTGAACCCCAACATAAGAGGGGGAAAACCCGCTGAAAACAAGTCAAGGACAAAGGAGAAGAAAATCAATTTTAGCTGGTTATTTCTTACTTTCATTTTTAATTGTTTAGCCCGATAAGAAGGAAACTGTTGACAATTGGAATGCAACCTATCATAGTTGTATTAGAATGCAGCACATTTTGTCCAAAAATCGACCGTTACATACGCGTAGAAGCTGTTGAAAAACTCTTCCTGTTTGGTTTCTTTCTGTCAGTAAACCAAGCTAAAAGTATACCATGCTGTATTGTTGTGTTTCTATCCCACGTATTTACAGAGTGACTCCCCATAAAAAGAAGGCCGCGACTTTTGAACCGTGTCATTGCTTAATTTTCTGCAAGAATTAAATGCAACTTTAGTTATTAGTAATCTATTGTATTTCAAAACATCAGAGGCTGAAGACTTTTTTTGTATTATACGACAAGTGTTCGGGATTATCTCCATTAAGTTTTGTTCCTTTCTTGGGGCACAGCACAGAATTGTTCGTGAAGCCCTTACAAACCGACCTTGGAATAAATCTGCCGTCTTCCTGGATAGCTTCCTTAACATCCGTAATGGTCCTGGGTCTTCCTGTGCACACTGTCTTTTTAAGGTATCTCCCGAGAAGGAAATATGAGCGGCTAAGTTCTGGGCTGTGAGTTTCTTATGCAAAATCAGTCTGGAGACAGATCACTGGGCTACCAAAGGTTTTTTTTTCAGCCGATTTTGAAAGAGGTTTGAGATGTGAGAGCTTGCACCATCTTGGTAGTACCAAAACGTCTGCATAAACAATCGGTACAGGGCACCCAGGTCACTCTTGAAAGTTTTGAAAAACCTCAAGATATCGCTCCTTGGTGACTGTTAATCTGGTGCCAAATCCTTTGATGAAGAATGGTTCGATAATGCCACTGCTTAAGATTTCACTTCATGTCGTGCACTTTAGTCTAAGGCCTGCTTCGTTGGGTTTGGAGTTGTCCCAGAAGACATTCGGTTTGAGTTTAACTTGCCTTTCAAATGGGAGTGAGCTATATCTTGGGCCCAAAGAAGGATAAGAAAAGTTGGGTTTTTTATCTTTTTCGGTATCTTGTCTATATGTATATTTATAAATCGAGTATAGTATACAAAATAGCTAGACAAATTTAGCAGTTACTACTAGTTAATTAATAGTTAGTTGTTAGCGTAATGCATTGCTTACTGCGCATGCGTAGTTTGAGCACTCTGGCTGGATCCCACAATAACTCTTTAACCTGTGTTTGCTCCGGCAACATGGCCAGAAATTTATATCTCAGAAGCTCTGTGCTGCACTGATGAGCCCACAAAGGCGAAACAGTACTGTCTGCAGATTGAGTACATAAATATATATATATGTATATATGACACAGGAAATGACTAAAGAAACATTTACTTGAGTAAATCAAATTTTTATGTATTACTATCACAATTTCAAATTTTCGTCTTTCTACAACAGACTTCATCAAGAAACTGACAAGCAAAAAACGTATACGTGAAAAGACTACCAGTCTTTTCACATATACGTTTTCTTTAGTCATTTCCTGTGTCAAATATTATTGTTATTAGCTGAAGGAGTTTGTCAGTGTTGATTTGACATATTTCCTGTGTCGAATATATATATATATATATATATATATATATATATGTATATATATGTATGTATGTATATATATTTGTGTGTTTATGTGATAAAAATGCAACTTGGTTGGTCTGACGAGTACGTATGTGTTTGGGTGGGCTTACATGTTGGGCTTCTATATTGGAGTCAGATAAAGGTAATGAATGTATTGTTGTGTCATAATTTTTACACTCTTTTTCAAAGCATGGCAAGAAAGCACCATGTGTGTTGCTGAAACTTGGTGTTAAATGCTAATCTATAATCATCAAATTAAACTTGGTTGATTAGTTTATGTATATATATATATATATGTGTGTGTGTTTGTATTCGTGTGCGTATTAGTATCAGAGTGTGCCTTTACAAAGTGTACATATTATATGTTATGTTTTTAAATTATGTGTACATGTAGCCTTTCCATTCTTCCACTTGTTATTGATAGATAATGAATCATCAGACCTTATGATTGGACCTGAGGGGATGGAACAGTTCTGTTTAGATCTTGGAGTAGATCCAGAGGATGTAAGTTCCCTAATGTTAGCTACCAGTACGTTGAGTCAAGCTTAAGACCACATAGCAAAAAGTTATTAAGTCTTTTTCATTGCTTGAGTGGACCTGTAAATTATTCATTCATGTCTTAGCTGTTAGTATTTTACTTTTTTGAACAAGGGGTGAAGTGGGGTGGGGAGTTGAAAGGACCACGAGTGCTTTTCAGTCAGTCAATTGTTTGTTTGTTTTTGTTTATTTTATTTTATTAATTTATTTGTTTATTATAATTATTTATACTAAATTTTACAAAGTCAAAGGTCAATGTGATTGTGAAAATGGTTGTAGAAATGAAGGGAAATATGTGCCCATTGCAACTTTTTGAAGATTGGGGCAGTTTGACATATGATACACTTTTTTAAGTACACGGTGGGACAACAATTTAAATCAATTACTTTTTTCAATGAAAAAAAAACCACAATAAAAGAAAGAATTTGCCAATCTTTCTATCTGCATTTGAAGAAACACGAGCTTCCAGTCTGCTCGGAAAACACTTTCGCCCAACTGTTGCTATTTTTAGAGGGAGAAATTTGGGTGAAGAAAATGATTGGTTCTAAAATTTACCAGGTGTTTTGATAGCCACCGTTATTTATTTGTACAGGTTGTATTGAACTGGACATTTACTTGCCTAATTTTGCTATTATATTTAACTGTAAGCTATTAATTGTTCTTGTATTTTCAAGTTGTATAATCTTGTCTAATTCAAGTCGATGCTATCACTTTGATCTTGTCGGTTAAGGTATCACAATGAAAACGAACCCCAAATCAGATATAGCTAATGATAGTAAAAGTGGCGTTTTTGTCCGAGAAATCCAAGTCAAGGCTACTGCATTGTTCTTGTGCTTCTAATGCAAGTCGATGCAATCTCATTGTTCTTTTGGGTTAAGATATCACAGTAAAAATAATCGCAAACCAAGAATAGTTCGTGATTTTAGATGGATTATTTTAATTGTGGTTAATGTAAATAGGTCAAAATCAGGGTCTTTGTGGGAAAAAGTAACGGTGTGTGCCCAGTTAAGGTCATGGAAACAGCAAGTCAAGTAATCACTTGCTTAAAAAACTAATCTCAAGTACAATTTTGTAAATGTGTGGTCCATGGGGCTAAGATTTCTCTCCAGATAGAATATATTAGTTTTCGTAACACATCTCTTCTTAGATTTCCAAAGTTTGTGTCATAAATGAAGACACGAACTAAAAAAAACATAACACCCCATATTCAAAATGAAGGAAAGACACTTGACCAGGTCAAAACAGTTAAATACGTTAGACAACAGAGCTTAAAAGATGGTCGGTCTGAAATTGCAATCAAACAAAAGGTTTGTACAGCAAAAATCTCCTCAAGATTAAAAAAAATTTCTTAATCAAACCGCAAATTACCAATTGCTTTGGAAAATCCGATTTTCGAAGTGCTGCAATGGCCTCTCTTATTCGTTGTATGTGGGACATGAATATTGACCATCTGGTTTGAAAACAGAATAGAAGCACTGGAGATTTGTATATGCAAAAGAATAAGAAGAATATGCTGGAAACAAAACCAGACAAACAAAAAGGTCCTGAATCAGCTGGGCTGCTGTACCATGAAAAAGACACAACAGAAGAGAAAAAAACGATTGCAATATCTATCTATTTCTTTATTATTTCTTTATTTTCTCGATTTCTTTATTTACAAGGTCAATTGAGGGGGTAAAATTTAAAAAAACATAAACAAAAGATAAAATAGAAAAAATAAAGGATGCCTTGTTGTTCACATTTTGAGCGACGTTTTACTTCAAAACCATTGTTAAGGAAAATATTTTTTTAAACTACTAAATTCAGACGTGGTAAAAGAATACCGAGTGAAAATACAAGGCGCACAGACTAATTAAAATATCTAAAGCATTTAAATATGAACTAATATCTAAATGTTGATTTGCCTATCGTGAGTAAGAGCCTAAAACCTATCAGTCTTAATGTAGGCGTTGCTTTTGGCGTACAGATTTTCATTCTCTTAGGTACAGGTGGGACAAAAAGTAAACATTTGATTGATATCATTCTTTTCCTGTTTTATTGATTAAGGTATGTGCACAAGCTCAGTGGGCAGTAGTTTTCAGCTTGTATAAAATGACTATCAAAATGATGTTAACATTGGTGTGCTGGTTTTGATTTTGTTGCATTTGTTAACATTGGTGTGCTGGTTTTGATTTTGTTGCATTTGTTAACATTGGTAAAGGCCGGCTTTCAGAAAGAGTTTTTTCATTTTAATTACCGTTTTATTTGTTTTATTCTTTGTCAGCTTCATGTTTTCCACATTTTTGAATTGTATTAGGAGTATTAGAAAAGAGTTTGGGAGTGGTATTGGCCTCTTTCTTTTGAAACACCCAAAGCGAAAAATAATTTCANAGCTCAGTGGGCCGTAGTTTTCAGCTTGTATAAAATGACTATCAAAATGATGTTAACATTGGTGTGCTGGTTTTGATTTTGTTGCATTTGTTAACATTGGTGTGCTGGTTTTGATTTTGTTGCATTTGTTAACATTGGTAAAGGCCGGCTTTCAGAAAGAGTTTTTTCATTTTAATTACCGTTTTATTTGTTTTATTCTTTGTCAGCTTCATGTTTTCCACATTTTTGAATTGTATTAGGAGTATTAGAAAAGAGTTTGGGAGTGGTATTGGCCTCTTTCTTTAGAAACACCCAAAGCGAAAAATAATTTCACTAATTCCTGATACTAATGTCTAGAAATATACTATAGGTATTGAGCTGGAAAGTTTTATTTTCCTTTTCATTTCTTATTACATTTTAATTATTGGTTTTCTCCTTCCCCCATTTCTAACTACGTAAACATGTAAACAGGCAACAATATACCACATACAATAGTTCAGTGCATTGTATAGAACACATTTTATAAAGTGCATTGTATAAAGCACATTTTGTAAAGTGCATTGTACAAAGCACATTTTGTAAAGTGCATTGTACAAAGCACATTTTGTAAAGTGCATTGTATAGAACACATTTTATAAAGTGCATTGTACAAAGCACATTTTGTAAAGTGCATTGTACAGACCACATTTTGTAAAGTGCATTGTATAGAACACATTTTATAAAGTGCATTGTACAAAGCACATTTTATAAAGTGCATTGTACAGACCACATTTTGTAAAGTGCATTGTACAAAGCACATTTTGTAAAGTGCATTGTACAAAGCACATTTTATAAAGTGCATTGTACAAAGCACATTTTGTAAAGTGCATTGTATAGAACACATTTTATAAAGTGCATTGTATAAAGCACATTTTGTAAAGTGCATTGTACAGAGCACATTTTGTAAAGTGCATTCTATTAAGCACACTGTGTAAAGCATGTTTGTATAAAGCGCATTGTATAAAGCATATAAATAAAGTGCATTGTAAAAACTTAGATGAAGCAAAGTTATCATGTACGCTTATGTTTGAAGATAGGTTTTGTGTTTCTTTAGGTCGTGATGCTCGTCATAGCCTGGAAACTAGAAGCAGAAAGTATGGGATATTTCAAATTTACAGAATGGAATTCCGGCATGTTTTATTTAAAGTAAGAAACAAGTTCATTAATATTTTTTTTTCATTGAAATAACGTTTTGTTGGATGCTTTTCTTGATTTAGCCAAGTAAGTTCCATGTTCGGTATTCAGTGGAACACAGATTGTCAAAGATAGGATTTTGTAAACCATAAAGTTCTGCAAATTTATACATAGTATATATTGCCCTTAGTGTGCGTGAATTTATCATTGTTATTTTTCATTAAATCAGCTCAGGTTTCAATAGAGGATGATGAAAACGAAATACGGAGTAATTAAAATGGTCGGACCGTTTTTGTATTATTTGGATCGGATATCTCTTGTAGTTATGAAAAGAAAACGTTTTGACATTAGAGAAGAGGAGGATTTGCCAATGTGTTTACGAAAGGAGAAAAATTTTGTTTTGTATTTCTACCAAAGTTAGTTAAGACTGCATTTTTTGTTACGTAAAAATGTTAAACCACAGAATTTTTCGCATTTTGAATGTTTAATTACATGACAATTCTAAATGCGTTGATTGTCTGGTAAAAAAATGTCAACACTTCGAATTTACCAAAACAACCTATATTACTAAAATCCGCAATTCTGTTTTTTCCATGTATGTGTGTGAATTTCAAGAAAGAACAAACCAGCAAGCAAAATCAGGAAATCTCTTCTTAACCACATAACCATGTCCAGGTCATAGAAATCTTGTAAGCAAATTGCCACGTAACATGAAAGGAAAGTCAGTTTACATCAGTATGTGTAATCATTGGCTGTACATTTGTATATTTGTAGTCTACTACGCTCGATATAGGGACTCGATTCCCTTCCATAACATGTTCTTTCCCTTTCTGTTCACAGAACAAACGAGTAAAATGGGTTTGGTCAGTACAATATATCACATTTTTTAACATCATTTTTACCCCGAACGTGCAAGAACAACTGTGTGACTTGTAGAAGTTCCCACATTAGTCCGAGCATTTTTTAAAGTGTTAAGTCAATTATTTGGAGCACAAATTCTCCCTAAAGTTTGCCGGTCAATATCATTTTTATTAATCCTTAACAGCATCGCTCAAGTATTTTTAATTTACCTGGCCAATGCTGGATAGTCATAACTACTAGTCATAACTATAAATCAGAATAGGTAGAACGGTTTGTTTTTTATGGTGGAGTAATTGTCAACTATATTTAGTATAATTCATTCGTTGCCCATGTTATCGCAGGCTACTCTTTTTGCCATTGCATGAACACAAACCTGCTTGTTACGTCAAGGCCTGTATTGTAGTCCACTTTGTTTTGACCAATGTCGGGGTATATCAGAATGCTTAAGATTATGATTATGATCACCTATTTTTGATTAGTTCTTTTTAACCAAGCTTTATTTGGCTCTGCATTGCTCAAAACCCTAGCTGATTTAACAGTGCTTCAGACTGTGGTCATCATATTAAGACTAGCTAGTATGAGTTGCTGCTTTATCGAAATGCTTGAGATTATAGCTACAGCTGTATACCGATCATATTGCATAGTTTGTGCATTAACAGTATACCTTCCTCATGTGTTGCTTTTAACAGCTCAATGGGAATATCATCAGCCCCAGGTGACTTTCCATCTTTGATCTTATTCATTGCCCATTCAACCTCTGACAATAAAATGTCTGTTTCATCCTCATAGTCCTTCTCCAATGTACAACCTGTACTCGGAGCAGATTATGCGTCAAGCGCTTGGCGATTGTGATAGTGGCGTAAAAATTGGAGGAGAAAAAATTAACAACCTTCGCTATGCAGACGACACTACATTGATAACATTGAGCTCTGAGAGCATGCAAGAACTATTGGAAAAGGTCAGGGTTGCAAGCGAACGGAGAGGTCTTTACCTAAATGTGGATAAAACCAAAGTGATGGTAGTTGGCGATGCAATAAATTCGAATATAATATGCAATGGGATACAAATACATGTTGTGGAAGAATTTAATTTTCTTGGATCAATGATAAGTAACCAAGGAGGAAATAGTAAAGAGATAAGAAGGAGACTCGCTATGGCAAGATCAACAGTTACAACGCTGACCAAGATCTGGAAAGACCGCGGTATATCTACAGTGACAAAAACTCGTTTGATGAAATCGTTGGTGTTTTCTATAGCCTT
>RDPX01000171.1:1273139-1297123 GCA_003991215.1 Morbakka virulenta
GATGTGAAGGAATGGAAAACTTGGTGTTAACAGGGAAGATTGAAGGAAAGAAAAGTAGAGAAAGTCAGAGACTGAAATTCATTACCAGCTTGAACAAGGATCTCCAATTCAAGAGGAGTGACTGTGAAATTTTAGCACTGACAAAAGAGAGAAGAGATGGAAGACCATGATCTTCAACGTCCTGAAAGGATAAGGAACTCAGAAGAAGAAGAATGATTGAATGTTGGTATGCACTTATATATTTAGAGGCGTTAACTCCCCATAAGCCAGTCATATTCTTTCATTTGCCAAGGTGACTGATTCAAGCCTCTTCTAATATGATGAGTACTTCAAGAATTAATGCCACCATTTCATCATTCTCAAGTTTTGCCATTTAATACTGTAATTTGTAATTGCCATATGTTAAGCCAGAATACATTTTTAATGAATAAAGGGTTTAAAAAGAGAAGCGAGCTCTTACACATTTGTAACTCTTATTTAATATTAATTTTATTCCTTTAAATAAGAGATTTATAGCCTTCCCTATGTTATTTTAGCAAGAGATTTTGAATTTATGTTAATTGTTGCATTGGATAGTTGTATATGAGTACTCTAAGAGAGATATCTGCGTTGGTATTTTGTTATAAACTGCCATCGAATACCTTTAAATAGCCTGTAATGTTTTGTTTGAAAAGTCCAGTAGCTCGGCAGGTAGTTTTCACAACATGCAATGGTCATTGAACCGTTTCTGTAGATATTTGGCGGATATTGATAATAAAAGTTTTTCGTTGTCTGAAGAGTAAAACATTTAAAAAAACAACTTCATTTTCTTGTTTTCATTCTTGTTTGAGACCCAATAAATAAGTTGGCACACTTTTTTCGGATATCATCACAACTTGGCACTCAGTATGTAAAGTACGATGATAGCCATGTGGAAAGTTTTATGACTTACTTTTGGTCACCAACTGTTAAATAGGGTATTTGTTAGGCAATAGGTATGAATCTGCTCTCCTCCCCCATATCACACACACACACACACACACACACACACACACACACACACACACACACACACACACACAGTCTCAAAGTAATTCTGAAATGATTTTTAACAAGTACAATCGGAAAATTAATTTACTTAACAATTATACATGATAAACATATATTTTTAATTTTGTTATTATTTGCATTCCTTCCTTTTTTTCATCACAGCAAACAAAATATAAAGTTATTAATAGGGATCAATGGAATAGTATTTTGGAATTTTCAAGATCAGTTGAACCTTCATATGAAAACTACGATGTAGAAGGAGCCTGTGAGTACTTAGTAATTAATTGAATTTCTAATTCTTCTTTGCTTAATTTACGTGTAAAAAATAGCGTTGTGTTTGTCTCTATCCAATCTTTCTAATTCATTTATTCATCCATTCATTTGCACTTACGAAGGCACCCCATCCTATAGATGTAAGAGCTTTATCATGTCATGAGTCGATAACGTTCTCTGAGTTCATAAAGTTCAGAATTTTCAACCCCATCCTATATTTATTTGGCGCAATAATAATAATGTTGCTATTGTTACCTTTTGCAAGAATTACTGCCAGTGACATGTTTGAACAAGGAAATACGAGACGAAAATGCCATTTTCAAAAATTAAGGTAGATCTTTCGCCGTTAAAACAAAAGTTTGGTTTAATAATTATGTCGAAAAGATATAGAAAGCTTGTGGTTTGTTACATTTTTGTACCAAAAATCGCTGATCTGATAAACACTTCGAATTTCATTTGTTCCTTCCACTTCTTTTACTTAAATTGGACATACTTTGTTCTGCAGTATTGGACTCATTAATGCCCTATATTTCAACATCCAGGTTTGTACCAATGATTATTCCAATTGGGAAATTTTTTCCAACCTTTTCGGAATAAAGACAAAAAAGTAGAGGCTATGCCTGGTGTATATTTCTCTAGTTTTAACGTATAGCTTCATATCTTATAAAACCTCTTCCAATTTCTACATCACTTTTTTTTGAAAACTTTTTGCATCAACTTTTTACATCAAACTTTTTACATCAAACTTTTTACATCAAACTTTTTACATCAACTTTTTACATCAAACTTTTTACATCAAACTTTTTACATCAAACTTTTTACATCAAACGTTTTACATCAAACTTTTTACATCAAACTTTTTACATCAAAATTCTTAATCCGTCTTATTTTCTCCGTTTAAAGATGTATGATGCAAACAAATAAGCAAGATATATACTATGAACAATATCATATACTATGAAATGGAACCCAAACATATCGATGTTATTCAGACCAATTTAATTGCCTTTCTGTGACTGCCAATCGATTTCAACATAATTGTTCCGTGACATTAAGGCTTTTAGTTGATTGTGACACCCCCTCTCTCTCCCTCTTACTCCCTCTTACATTCAGATGTATCAGTCGGAGTTCTCCAAAATGAAAAATTACAGTTTATAAGTTCCCACCTCATAAGTTAAGACCTTAAATGATCAGTATGGGACAAAGGAGTGGAAGAAGGGGGAAAATATAGGAGAGAGGAAAGAGGTTGATGGACGACGGCGTAAAAACTGAGAAAAAGGAAAAGAAAAATATAACACAAAAAAGATGGTAGGATAGAAAGGGGCAAAGGGAATAAGGAAGCGATGGTGGAAAAACGATTACTTTGGCAGGCAAGAGTGGGAAGGGGAAAAGGTTGTAGACTAACAAATTTCAAATGTACACATTAATCAGCGTTCTAAAGCCATAATTTAACGTACCTCCAATCCAAGATGTTGGAATCAAGTATAAAATTACTGCTGAATAGCATTTGGTCGTCAGATGACAATTTCACCTCATTTGTCTTATATAATAAAATCTCTGTTAATAATTTTTTTTTGTATCGGAATTCACGGTAGCACATTATCACATTATCACGTTCATTTTGATCGAAAGCTTTTTTAGCTGTTTCCCAACCGGTTCAAGTCGGAAGGATACGAAACACTGATCATGTGAATTTCTATCAATATGGAAAATAAAAAAGTGGATCGAGAAACCCCGGCAATGTTTGTGATTGGCTGTCGAAAACAATGGAAGACCATACATAATTTCTTTTTGCCCACAAAGTGGTGATGAACGTTGAATGCGAATTGCGTTTATTGTTCCTTTATGGAAGGTTTAGCAGTATTTGTCAGTGAAGACGAGAACCCGACTCTATTTTTTAACCACTTCATAGCTGTTAAATTCTTGTGAATACTGATAAATTCTTAGATGTAAGAGCTTTATCATGTCATGAGTCGTAAGCTTTTTCTGAGCTACGTTTCGAGAGATACTTCTGCTTGACGATTGGAGAAATATCTCTCGAAACGTAGCTCAGAAAAAGCTTACGACTCATGACATGATAAAGCTCTTACATCTATGGCTTCCTCTGAGTCCATAAAGTTCAGAATTTTCAAGACTGATAAATTCTGTCATAATACAGTTTTGTGCCAACTTCGACTGCAGATGAAAAATCAAATCAAAGTTTTGTAAAAAGAGCTTAGGGAAATTCTTGAACACTGCTATAATTTGAATTCAAGTGCCTTAGATGTCGTGAATACTATAGTCGGTGAAATGAGTCAGTGCAAAATAAATTTTTTTCGTGGGTACCAGATTGAAGAGATTATAGATTATTAAAGAGATTTGTAAAAGCGAATAAATAAATGTAGAATCAACTCAAAGTAGATGTATTTAACAGATGCCTAGAGACGCACAGTACTACTAAATATATCACATTTTGATAAAGAGTATATATTTATTTAAACAGTGCTCTCAGTTGCTATAGTTATCGTGGAATAGACGTTGGCTAAAGTTTTTTTGAATAATAATCCAACACACTAATTGTGAAAAAATGGATAGAGAACATAAATTTAATCTACTTTTTCTAAAAATAGTGTATCAAGATATAAAAAAGATTAATATTTTGAAAAACTTCAACAAAAGATTATACCAGCGTATGAATTAGAATATGTAAACAGAAGTATATCAAAACAGTAATCACAGGTGGAAGTAAATAACCCCCCATTTATCACAATTGGAATTGAGAGAAAATGAAGGGTCACCTGTGAAACATTTATCATGACGAGGGTGGAGGGGGGGTGAAAATAAAAACACCGAAGCAGGGAGGATAAAAGGACCCTTGAGAGGTATGTCACGGAGCATAGACTGGTGGGGGTCATATAACACTACGTTTAAAGCGAGACAATTATTAGAAATAATTATTGATATCCAAAGAAAGAACGTGTCTTGCACTATTTAACTGCAGCATGCAAATTTATTTTAATACACCTCCTTGGCTATTGTTTATCGGCCTAGTTATGGTTGTCTAATTAATGCAGAAATACGATTCAACTGTACTTTCTTTCATCTTCCACCATGCCCTCTTATTCGACATTATAAGGAGACGAGTCTTTGTTCAATGCTAGTTTCTACCAAAACATATTAAGAGCCTTATTCCAATTTATCGATTCCTATTTGCCAGTACTATTTGCCGCCCTACCTTCCCCTAACCAATCACAAGTTATTGTATTATTTCTTTTATCATATTGATACAATGCGATTCACTGGGAACATTCAGGAACTTTCATTTTTCAAGACTCTTCAGTGCTACAGAAGGAAAGTTCTCCGATGAAAAGTTAAACTATTCGCAGTTATTTTTAAAAACTATTATCAAATGATTCTTTTGATTACAAAACGGCATAACGGTACTGGGTTCCATTTCTAGATAGCACGAAAAGCCATTAGCTGTTTTTAATGAAGAGCGTGGCTGAGACTGTTGTGGTAGACTTTTGAATCTGACGACTACGGATAAGTAAAATAGGCTATAGATGGAAGATTTGCAGTCAAACACAGAAAGATTATTAGAGGATAATTTAAAAGAGCAGTTAGAATTATTTTTAAGTGGTCAAAAATACTAATTTGTATTTGAATTTTACTGCCATCATTTGCCTGCTCCCATAAACTGTAAACAACGCGTTTTAGTAAGACTAACTTATCTGTACCATAAGGTAAAGACTAGATCTTAGTGTGTTTTGTCTGCCCTGTTATCTCATTTAATAGATACTTATCGTTCCTTTTAGGGCCCGTCCTATTGGATGAGTTCGTCGAATATGTGCGAAAAACCCGATAGCGTAAGCTATGATAAGACAGGGATCTACATCGGACCAAAGGCTAGATCAGTCTGACTAACTAACTCTTATGGTAAATAATGGATTCAGTGACATTAACCCTTGAAAATTTTTTGAGTTACATGGAAGTAAAGGATTCGCTTTGAAAATTTCTAACATTTTAAATGAACTGTTATTGCAACTATTAAGGCCAATGCACAGTGTTGAATTTATGTGAGAACTTTTTATTGCTTACCTTTGGCTCTGTTTTGGCAGTACCTTAATGCAATGTGAGATTTTATGCTATTAAGACCATCCAATATTGCCTTTTGGATTCGTAGCAATATTTCAGTATGCATGGCAGTAACTGCCGCCCACAGCTTTCTTAAACTTTAAAAGTTTTGCTATTTCTTTCTACTTATATTTAATAGTCCATTGCAAAAAGGGAAGTTCCCAAACTCAACAACATCTCCTGTAATATACCTTTGCAGGACTTTGTCTTTGAAAAAATGTTTCATTTGCAATGCATTTGATGATCGTAATATTGTTTACGACCGTTATGTACTGCTGTTTCATGCAGGTGGCCAATGAAAGTCTTTCTTCTATAATTGATGTTCTCTCATAACAGGCGTGGGATTTCGAGTTTTAGTATTAATCATATTACTACCTAACTCTCTTGAGGTATTTTATTTCCTAAAGCATTAAGAGTGTTTCATTAGTTCAGATTAATTTAGATTTTCATCCACGGAGTCACATACAGAAAGCACTTATCACGTTTTATCATTTTATGTTAAGTTTTACAAAACTATTTTGGTACATTTGAAAAATGCATCTGACCCAGCGTAAACGAGTTTAAGGTTTCTTTAACATTTCACATGTCAAGTACCTTTTGGAGGATTCTAGCTGTTCCCAACAAGACAGATTTGTGAACTAGTGCAATATTTGCAGGGATCTCAAGTTTCTCTATCCACTCTTTAAGTTTCTTAGAAATACTACCCAGTGAACCAACGACTACAGGGATAACTTGAACCTTTTTTATACCCCAAATTCTTCCAAGCTCTAATTTCAAGTCGTGAAATCCCTTTATTTTATCCTTTTCTTTTCCAAAGACTCTACTATCGAAGGGGCATGCTATATCAGTGAGAGTGCAGTGTTTTTCTTTCTTGTTTACAACAATATCAGACCGCCTTACCTTTATTTCGTTATCACATTGGACATTCATATCCCAAAGAACTTTCCATGCATTGTTCTCAACAGATTCTTCAGGATGGTGATTGTACCACTTTTCTTCTCTTTAAACCATATTTTTCACAAAGTTTCCAATGTATCCATTTCGCCACATTGTCATGACGTCTTTTATGTTCTCGCTGGGCTAGTGCGGTGCATTTACTAGTTATATGTTCGACTTTTTCTCCCTTTTTACCACACATCCTGTATAAAGGAGTATCAGAACTCTTTTTGATATTGTTTTTGACATAGTTCTTCCTTATTGTTTGTTCTTGGGAGCACACAACAGCCCTTCAGTTTGAACCTTCAAATCACCATGTACTAGCCATTTCCAGGTATTCGTTTGGTCAAAAACGTCCGGCAATTGCCTAAGAAACTGACCATACATCCTTTTTTCACTCCACTTAACTTTTAAATTCACTCTTTGATTTAGTGCCTTCAGTCTTGATTGCCCCAGCTCTTTTCAGACGTTCTACCAGTTTTTTAATAGAGTTCTTTATATATGGATCAGGGCAGTTTTCTTCCCCTTTAACAGACCTTTCCCCACCTGTCAATCCCCGACCTCCTCTTCTCTTCAGATAAAACCTGCCTATAGAACCTTTAGGGTGAAAGGCGCCATACATAGTCATGGTTTTCCTTGTTTTTCTGTCTACGTTTTTCAATTCACTGCTTTTCCAATCAATAATACCTGCTCAATATCTCACTAAAGCAACTGCCCAGATATTTATTGCATTAATTTTATTCTTCCCATTCAGTTTTGATTATAAATATCAACCTGTCTTCTCGTGTATTCGTTGGTAATTTTCTTTTTCTCTTCACTTTCCCTGATCTTATCCAATTGTGGTATTCCAAGATATATATAGCCTTTATCGTCTATTTCTTTCACCATCTCTTTATTTGGAAGCAGAATTCCATCGAATTTGAAAAGTTTTCGTCGTTTGAGAATCATAACTCCACCTTTCTTTAAACCAAACTTCATTCCAATATCTTGCTTAAAAACAAAAACAGTGTTTACAAAAGAATCGATTTGACCTTCACTTTTCCCATAGAATTTAAGATCATTCATAAAGAGAACCTTTCCAAGCAGAAGAGAAAGAGGCATTAAGCTTATGATAAATAATAAGGGAGAAAGACTATCTCCTTGAAAGATTCCCGTATTTACATCTATAGCACATAGTTCCTCTCCACTGGAAGTGAGTGAGAGCGTCCACTGTTTCATGCTTCTTTCTAGAAACTGTCGAACATTTTTAGCTACCCCAAACACTTCCAGACATTCGTTTATCCAGCTATGGGAAATAAAGTCATAAGCCTTTTTGTAATCGATCCACGCCAAAGCTACATTTGTATGCCTCGTCCTGCAATCTTTTAAGACAGTTTTGTCAATCAACAACTGATCTTTGGTGCCACGACTACCGTTTTTACATCCTCGCTATTCTTCAGGGAAAATCTAGTAATATGTAATAGGACGAAGGTTGTCAAACGCTTTTCCCTTTGCAGAATCTTTTTGGCACAGAACAGTCCTTCCGTATGTCATCCAGGTAGGCATTTCAGTTACTCCTTACAAAATATCAGACAATTGTTTGGTTATTGTTTCATGCAGTTTATTGATATTTTTTATCCAGTAGCCCTCCACTCTATCGTTTCCTGGTGTCTTACAGTTTGGCATTGCTTTACATTTTTCACTTTATCTTTATTGGTTATCATCTTGTCTTGCTATCCTGGTATTGATCTTCTCCTTCATATTATTAAGCCATTCAGCCTGTTTGTGGTGATTCTTTTGAAGACTCCAGAATTTCTTACTTACTTCTATATCAGGAGTTTGACCTCCTCTTCCTACCTTTCCATTCAGTTATTATAGACCTTTTTTGATCAACTGACTACTATCTGTTGATCCTGTACTGATCTATTCTTTGTTCATAAAGGGTAATTTTGGCACTTTTAGCCAACATTTTTTGTTTTAACTCTTCAAACACCGTTGTTAATCCTTTCCTTTTAACTCTTTTCTTTGTTACTAAGAGATTAAGTTTTTCCATGCTTTTTTTGATTAACTGTCCTTTGCGTTTTCTTTCCAAGGCATTTACGTCCTTTTGCAGTCTTTTAATATCATTTTCTATTCGAGTTTTCCACCATGGTTCTCATATTTTACTTTTAACAGATTTCTTACTGCATTGGCTTTAACTTTTTAAGAGAACTCTTATCAACCTTTTTGATTGCAACACCATCAGAATTTCTACTTTAAGCTATTATTCTTCGCAACTCATCAATTATGGTTTGCGCTTCTTGATAAGGTAAAAACGTGTCAACCTCAAATGGTTTTCATCTAACATTTCAGTAGTTTCAATATTTCTGTCGTTCGTCATATCGTTGTGTGGTGTACGATCATCAATATTTATTTCATTTATTGTAGGATCCATACGTTTCCTCACTGGTTGACACACCTCTACTTCCTTAGTTTTCCTTTGGATATTTTCGAGCTCAAGTTCAGAGAACCAGTCATTCTTCCTTATGGCCCTCGCCTGATCACATAGTCATTGTTCAGTCACCTCAATTTCTAAGACACCACATTGTCTCTATTCCCTGAGCATACGCTGTCTGTAGTCGCTAACAGGTATACCACTATCCTTAAAAGACATGCATCGATAGAAACATTTCATTACTACCTTGCTCACTTCTTTTGACCAATTTGTTCCAGGAATAGTATGACGACGACCGGGCCCACGCTGCCCAACCGTGGGGCACCTTCCGGACGAGGCACTTTCCCATACTGTTCCTGTGTCACTTACGTCGTTACTTAAACACATTGTTCAGACATTTTCACTCATAGAAGGGCTAGTGTTGGTGAGGTGCCACTACCACCAGTGCTTTCTACAGACACCATTGCTAGGAAAGATGCTTATCAGAGCTGAAGACCTCTACCAGGCCATAAGACATAGGATAATCTCGCCAGACGTCAACTTGGTATTTCAAACCTCTGAATTTGGTTTTTTACTCAGAGTGTTCCTTCTCTTAGGTAGACTGCCAACCAAGGTTTATGAACTCTACCTAACCAGGACTAACAGGTACTACACCTTGCTCAAGGCTGACCTGAAGGTAGTTGTGGCAAAGGGTAACCTCATTCGCTTACGTCAAACCTCCACAACCCGATGCATTTTTACGTCATACCCAGGACCTTTATTATTATTTTTATTATTATTATTATTATTATTATTATTTATTATTATTATTATTATTATTGTTGTTGTTGTTGTTGTTGTTATAATAAAATGTTGATGACAGGAAGTCATCCAAATTTAATGAACTTTTCTCAGGTTCCTTTAGAAGTCAATATTACAGTTCTCGGCATCACTTCAATTCCTGTCTCAATTTTCATTTCTTTCATTCTTCTGATGTCTTTTTGTGGTGTTCTTGTTGCCCAATGACTGTAGGGACAGTTACTTTCATATTCCATAGTTCCTGGAATTTTCTCTTTAAATTCTGATATTTATCGACTTTCTCTTGTTCTTTTTGCTTCACCCAGGTGTCATATGGAATGGCAAAGTAAACAATAGTTACTTTCCTTTTTTTATTAAAATTAAATCTGTTCTTTTAGCTTCAATGATCTCTTATGAATATTAAAGCCATACAATTCCTTGCAAATGTCACTTTCAACAACACTGGCACATGTTTATACCTCTTCTCGCATGCATGAGTCCCTTAGTTTCTTTTTAGTTTGTACCCAATATGGCTACCACCTTAAAATACTATTGGGTAAGAGTACTTTAGATGGGTTTTTTCTTTTCCCAGGTTGATTGCAGTAATATTATTTTTTAACGGACTTGCCTTGGCCTTACTCTCAAATAAATAAGTCTACTGCATTCAATTAGGTTAGAATGGAGTTCTTCTCGAAGTAAACGTAGGAAGAGTACTTCTTTTACATTCATCAGTGCACGCGTTTCGGAGAGCGCTCTCTTGTTGAAAAGTCGTTGACCAGAAAACGTTATATTTGTTGTTGCTGGTATTTGAATGTGTACTTTCATCGCTTTTTCTGCGTTCGTGTTGCTAGTATTTGTTTACATGTTTAATAGTATTGAACTCACGCCACGCCATTGAGAATTCTGTCTCGTTGCTAGACATTGAAGATTATGCGCGGCTGTTAAATACCATACATTGCCATATGTAGATTCTGAGCTTATCTCTAGCGATGACATTCGAAATTGACGGATTTTCGTACGAGTTTATCGGTACAGTGCATATGGGTATAAAGATGATTTACAGATAGACACCGGGTTGATATTGTATCGGAAGACTTGTAGACAAATACAGTATTTTCAAATTTTCGTCAACATTGTTTTCATAAAATAAAACAAGCTTTAAAATAATACGGGTATCATGGTCTTGTACAGGAGTCATCATCAGAGCTTATAGTTACTTTCCTATACTTACTGGCAGATGTGGGCTCACGAATTACAGTTTAACAGCGCGAAGCAAAACCCCGCAGCCTCGTTGTTTTTTCCCAAATAGGACCAAGTAAGTCATTATAATGCATTAATACTATAGGTTTGGATTTTGAAGACGCATGCAGGAAACTAGAAAAAGAAAGGATCATAAATAGCTTCTTATACCCTCATTTTAGCAAGGCTTGAGAATAGGCCCCCCTCCCTAGTTGTAGATATTCGAATTATATTCTAGGTTATTCTGCATGGCAGATTTTTTGATCGTAGGCTAACTTGATACGTGGTTTTATTTCTTTTTAAAAACCCCGAGAACAGTACACACATAGGTATAGTTCCGTAATTGATCCGGTATATTGTAAAAGCAAGGTTAATGTTTTATGGTGGTATGGTTAAGGGTTGAATGCTTTTTAAAGACCCCATAACTTTGAGCCATTACCAAACTGAAAACTGGAAATACACCTTGATCGATCGCTTCTCCGATTCTACAGTGCTATCATCAATAATAGCTGTGGGCATATATGTTGACGTTATTTCTTAAACGTTAGTGAGTTTCAGAGCTAATCATGGAACAACTTTACTGAAATTGGCAAGGATGACATAGAACCGTGTGGCCAGTTGTAAAAGCAGTACTGCCAAAATACAGATCACAAATTTTTGAATGTAGTCAGGAAAAAGCTTGAAAGTGTCCTTTACTTCGCCTTATTGTACGGTTTAGCAAATTACAAACTTTGTATTATAGCATCGATTTCATTGTTATTGAAAGTGTAACTAATTAATTTTAATTTTAATTGTACACTTATTATCACCTGAAGGATACAAGTTATTTTCAGACGTTTATTAATAGAGAATATTGTTTTCATACTGTACTGTCGCGGTCAAATTGTAATTTAACTGCATTTTAGTAAATTTCATCCGGTACTAGTACATAAAACGCGGTCATGTGTTATTTATTATTCCAAGGAAAGTAGTTTCTGCGTAAATCTGGCTAAAAGCACAATTTATTCTACAAATTCTTTGGCATTTTAGAAAGCTGCTTGTGTATATTATCACCCTGGCAAGAGCTTCAAAATAGCAGCTGAGTGTGTTTAGCTTTGGCAGTCGATCTCCCCTCACAGGTTGGTATTGAATAACAATGAAATGTTTATTCGGCGATATTTGTTGGTACAAGCAGCTTAGCACGATGTTAAGGTAACGACACTAAAGCCGTGTTAAACCCCTTTAAAAGGAGATCTGCTTTCCGTGAAATGTACTTAGATTTGAGAAGCTTTTTAACTGACCAGATGTTAACAACACTTGATACTGCTTGTGCCATGACAACCTAAGAGATGATTTCAAAGTTTGGCGTTATGGTACAAGGTTAGACTTTGTCATTCACAGTCATGACTTGTTTCCCTGAAGGTAGTTTAGAGTTGATTCCAATCAGGCATTTGATGGCTTTACTTAACCTCGCTGTCACGTTTTGGTCCACAACAAGGTTAGTTGATTTCAACTATCTTTTTTTGCAGTCATGCATTTTATACTAGCAGGTAAACATGAGATTTGTTTCGTTATTGACAGCGAAGTCGGGTCGCCAAAACTGTCTTAATGGTTGATGTGGATTTATGTAACGCGTTGTTATAGAAACCGGGGTTTAAGCCCTAATAAGCACTACGATTCCCAGGAATGTGTTTAAATGGTGGTATACTGGGTATACCACGGCAGGTCGTTTAAAACAGGAATTAATGACGATTCACTTCTTCAGCAATATATATTCATAAGCGCATCTATCAGTTCTTGTTTTATTCACCATACGTTACTAAAATAGCAATGAAACAGCTGTCTAGGTTTTTGAATTTACCGGAATCGAAATCGTATTTGCCGTAGCAAGTTAGCGGGTGTTGTCTTTAAAAAATTGCGATGCCGTACTTATTAAAATCAATGTTGACATATTCAGCATTCAGTTTAGACCACATAAAAATGTAAAAAAAATAATGCTCTCAGGATTCCTTATTTTAAATCCAGATTTCAGAAAAAGGTTGAAATTGTTATTCAACGCATATTTTGTGTTTGCTCTCATTTCTTTAATGTAATCGAAATCCAATGTCCGCTGCCGTCTTTTTTTTTTCAGGGCTACCTGGAAAAATATCTGATGAAAATAATTCGCATATTGCACCAAACGTGTCTTCAGTTTTTATACTTTTTTAATTATTATTATTTACGAAATTTATACAGGATAACCAATTCAAAAATTTTAGAAATACATACATATTTACAAAAACGTCTGTTGTCAAATGGCTCCTGTTTTAAGCTTAAAAGGAAAATAACAAAAGTATTTTTGAAATCTGATTTACTCACAGATTGGAAATCTGAAAAAATTAAAAACCTCGATCGATCCACTGAAGTAAACTTCAGTGGAAGATTGTATGTGATATGCTAAACCCGCCTGAAAGTTTGGACTGTTGTCAGTTTAACTTGTATCTGGTAGCTAAAATTATATATATACATACATTAATATAAAATCATTCTTTACTTAGATAGAAGCTTTAAAAACTTTGTCCAATAAAACGTCACCCCAAATCTTCCCATTTATTTTGTTATGTGGCCGGTAGCGGAGGGTGGGTGGGGGAGACTACTATTAACTTTGTATGAATATAATACATTATATATCCCTCAAGAGACGTGTCATCTAGAAAGGGGATACCATACAGAAAGGAACAGTTGTACTATCGTGTAAACACGCGCCTGTTGCCGACATCTAAAAATTGTAGAGTAAATGTTTGGGTTTTGTTCGCACTTAAGTGACATGATACCAGAGAAATAAAATTCCAAAAGCAAATTAACTTCTAATTAGGCAGGTGTAGAAACGATAAAGAATTGCTTCCAGGAAATTTTTGGAACATTTTCGGATGAATTAAAGCCTTATTCAGGGTCATATTTTAAATGAAACACATGAAGTGTTCTCCATTGGCAACGTAATTATATTCCTTTGGATTAGTACTTAGCAAGTATGAAGTCGTTTATTAAGTGGGATACAACAAGATTTCAACCTTCGTGTGGTTTTTTTTCAACTTTGCGCCCTGTGAGTTGTACCCTGCGTGGAACAATGAGAACAATTGCCTTTAAACAGGTATGGATATCTTAAGCTGAATTACTTGTCATGCTCCAATGTTCAATCGTCCAAATTTCTGGCTAAGACCGATTAGGCAACTCGAGGCTCTTTTTGATCAGCTTCATTTTAGAATTAACTTATGATCTGATACCAATGTGTGATGACAACATAGTTATGTAGGCAGTATGCATAACGCTGAACGAATCGTTTTCTTATTTTCTTCACAAAAAATTGTATAGATTAAAATGTCTTAATCGTGGATATTATTTAATTTTGAAAAGCAAGAATTAACTATAATATCTGTAAAGAAAACGCCGGTTGGAAGGAAAATTAAGAATCAAAGCGCATCTGGCAGAAAAATAGCCACGTTCTGCTGCAAACGAGGCTAGCAATAAAGAATCTCAATTCTGTTCAAATATTTTATTAATAGATAAGCTTCAGCTTTTCTTGAATGTCATTTCTTATTCCTAGTTTTGTGCTTTGAATACTGTAAATGGTTTTCCAGGCGCACATTCATCTTTTATTTTCTCATCTGCTGCATCGCTTGGCTGGATTTCAATATTTTCGAGCTGTTGAGAAGGAAAATAAATGAAAAGTCAAGTGTGCTGTAACTGATAAATGTCGATCACACAACCATTTTCTACCGATGTTTAGTTAATGACCACGAAAATAAAGCCATAATTTCTCTCTTAAAAGACTTAACTGTTGTCCTCTTCTCAGTTTCTTCACCTGCGATATTTTTCGCCTTCTTTTGGCAAAGCGCTTCTCATTTGAATACAGAGGTACACGAATTGGCCTCAGAAACCAATATATTCTCCTCCTTCCCCATCAATCCCTACATGTATTCTGGAGATTTATTACATTTTCACTTTTAATCTTCATTTTCTGATTTTTACTATGGTACCACCTAGCGTGCAGTCCCCAGGTTTCCCATCCCCCATTGCCCGGGGAATTTAACAAGAAATTGCTCCCCGTTTACCGGTATTGTTCTGAAATTTCCACGGGAAATATGGTATTATATAAAAATTGGCTTTTTTCTAAAAGTGAATAAATTGTAACGTGAATAATCTGGAAACGCTGCTTGTGCACGACGAAAATCACGAACAAAATAAAAGCTCTTCAAATGACGTCGATAACATTGCAAAATTAATTCAAAACCAAGAAGTTTAAACAGTAAACACTCAATTTGAAATGACGGACTTCGAAGATATTAGTGCCCAAAGGAAATCGGATGTGTAGAATAATTTTCTCTTCAACCAGAGTAAGAAAAAGCGTAAAAAACGTCCAAAGCAAATCAAAACTGGTTGCTCGAGTATCAAAGGGATGGTCGGGCATCTGAAATTAAAACACAAAATTGAAGTCAAATCTTGTATTGAAGAAAGCTGTGAACCAAAAACAAAAACTGCCAAAATTGACTCTTTCTTTAAGCCCAAACAGAAAAATTCCCTCGGTGAAGTCATTGCAAAACTTGTGGCTATGGATGGATTGACTTTTGATCAAACTGCTTCCAGTGATACGATGAGAAGAGCATTCAAATAAGATGGCTATTCTATTCCAAAATGTCGAAAGCATGTCTGCACACTCTTCCTGAAGGAATTTGACATTGTGAAGTATGTGATAAAATTAAGCAAAACAAGGAGGGTGAAGTTAGATTTTCAATCAGTATTGATGAGTCAATTTCAAACAGAAACAGGAGGTTTATGAGCTTGAACCATCATCTTCCAAAGGGCTTTCAATCTTTAAGGATGATTCGTGTCAAAAGAGGAATGAACACAAAATGAAACGGATCAAGCAGAGCTGGAACGTTGAAGTAACAGCATCCCATGGTAACATGACAATGAAGAATTTGCATCTTTTGTGGAAGAGGATGAGCACTCGGGTCCTGCTCTCATTAAAGACACAAGCACTCGAATCATCAAGAAGGAAATCAACTTAAATGAAAGTAGAAAGAAGAGACCCGAAAACGTAGACAAACTCTTTAGGGCGTTGAAAACATACAAGCGTTGAACCTGAAAGAGTATTTTCAGCTATGAGACTTTTTGCAACTAAGATCAGAAATCAGCTAAATGATGACACTAGATGCTCTCATTTTCATGCGTCAGACTTACAAGAAATAAAGTCAAAATCTCTGGAGATCATTACATTATTTTATGCAGTAAGAACTTAGCCTGTTTTTTTAAAAATAAAATTACCCGGGGAGTTGTTTGAAAAAATTCGGGGTACCCGTTCCCCGGGTAGCAAAAAATCCCCCCGTATACTGCATCGTAGTTCTAACTATTTGTTTTAATGGCGTTCTGCAAAAACTGAACCCTATAGTCTTGCAAGTTACTTCCTTGCACAAATCCCCACCCCAGATAAGCAAAGTGTAATTGTAAAGCCATAACTGTTCGAAAGATTCAAGCTGGAATACCGTGGGTAGCCTACTGCTGAGCTGATTCCTACCAGACATGCATTAGTCTCCATGTAATCTAAAATTAGTCACTTACACAAAGCCGAAATATAGTAGATAACTGTGACAGCAGGGAAACTGAAATAAGGAGAAAACTACAGAAAAAGTATCTTTGTTACTACAGTATCGACACCGGGGCAACAAAAGAAAAACTGAAACTAACATTTAATCACGACCTTTCCATGCACAATAATAACGGGTTTCGTTACGTTGATTTACTTGTAAATCTCAGACGTCGTTTGCAAATCTATAGAAATAGACTTCATTTTGAAATTTTTATTTTGGCCTGCCAAAAGAATTGATATGAATATACTGAAAGTCTGCAACATTAATACTTGGCTGAGTAAAAGTATATAAAATTAAGAAGCGAGATTTGATTTATCCCAATTTAACGTGACTAACCTCAATAGATTTCACCAAATATGCAAGATTTCCAATAAGGACATTTAATTCATCAAATGGAAGATTTAGATCCATAGCAGATTTTCCTTCGGTTTCAACTCGTTGCTGACAAAAAAATGAGGCAAAAACAAGAAAAATTAAAACACAGGATCATGAAGAGTTCTGGCTAAAACGCAAGTGTTGTATTTCTTAAAACTGACATACCAACGGTGATCCTTTTTGTAGATCAACGTCAATGGAAAAGACAGAAAATGTATACATGTGTTCAGTGCGTAACTATACCACCAAGAGTACAGCCGCATAAACCACATCAAACAAAAATTTTATGAAAACTTCATCTTATTCCAATGATATCCGTAACAGCTGCATAGCTATTTCAAACACTCGAGACAAAGCAGAGGCTAATGAAATTGATTTAGTGGCACATTATTCGCCTTAATTACAATTATACTCTTTGCCCTGGGGGAGAGAATTTTCTAAACTAGAATCTAGGCCAAACCTGTAACTGGTTTGATATGAACTTCCTGTTTTCTCTCAACCAATTATCCACTCACATATGAAGCAGTTATTTCTGCATCACATTCACTGATCGAGTGAAACAGATTCCACAACTGGTCCCCTTAAAACGGGCATCAATACTACTCTTTAATAACAAAATGTTATTTTATCACACAAGTACGCAACAGATACGGGTTTGGTCCAGACTATATTTAAGAAAAAAAATTATCGCGTTTTGAAAGGTACTGTATTGGTTGTAGTGGTACTGTACTGTTGACCAATCCGTTCGATTTCGATATGCATGGATTTTGTCGCAATGACTAGCAATGTCACTGTACTTACCGTTAAGTTACTTTTTACACTAAAATCATCCATTTCATAAGGTTCAATTAGCACTGACTACACAAAAGCAAACGCCTTCAAATTCATCATTGTAATCATGATCATGATCATCACATTCAATTTCCAGCTTTGTTGCACGCTCCAGGTCAGAGCTCCTTCCCTCATAATCCACGATCTTCTGCGTCCTGGTCTCTCAACTTTTCAGGGCCCCATTTATTTTAGCACGTTCTCCATTTATTGTTTCCGTCGTCGCCTTGCTTGTCTTCTGCCGTTTATCTTCATTTTCCATGCCCTCCTAATTGCGTTTTCATTGTTCACAAGAAGCAAGTGGTTATACCACCTCAGGCGCGATTTGTGCTCTTGGCTCACTTTGTCGACGAGTTCTTTCTGGATAAAATTCCTTCATCTGTTCATTTGGGTGACTCCTTTTACACCTCTTTACCTTTTTATTTCAGTAACCTCGCGCATTCTCTTCTGTCTGCCAATTCTGAATCTTTACCTTTAATCTATTTTTCTATCTGGTATATTATTTAAACATTTGGATATAAAAATTAATTGTTATTAAAAACCTAATTTATACAAAAACATGCAAAACAAGTTCATTAGCAATAAATAAGCAGTTTTAGTAAGCTGGGTCTCTCTCTCCTGATCCACGTGAACCAAAACCTCAAATGACAACCAAAATAAATACGTTCAGTATCTATAGAAATACACATAAAGGTCTAATCACAGCCGAATTATGAATACATATTTCAATGCTTCTGAACCAGTTATGCTCAAAAAACCTGTACAAATGTTCAGTGTTAGTAAACTCCATAGGTTTTATAGACACATATTTGTATTGAAATATTTATATCAATTAATTATTCTAAGAGCCTCTCTGCCGCACGTAAGTTTTCCCTAAATCAAAATTTATGATCATGAAATGAAGCTTGTACCTTTCTCGCCTCTGCGACGTCAAAGTCAAAAGCAATTTTGGGCCCTAAATATACTTTGAATTTGGTTATTAATCCTAGGTCAAGGAGGGAGGGAGAGGGAGGGAGAGAGAGAGAGGGAGGGAGAGAGAGAGAGGGGGGGGGAGAGAGAAAGAGAGAGAGAGAGANAAGAGAGAATGGGAGAGAGAGGGAGAGAGAGAGAGAGAGAGAGAGAGAGAGAGAGAGAGAGAGGAGGGAGAGACTACTCCGAACATTTCTATCTTTCATTGTTGATCGTTAAATCAAATTTTTTTATTTCCTGGGGGGTGCTGTTTATATTGTTAATCCTCACAGTTACCAACGGGAAATTTGACCAGTATTGCCTTCTAAAAAAATTTACAAAAAGGGGCCGTAGACATTCCAGGTTTGATTTCCCAAATGGGAGAAAACAAGTTATAACATTACATTGGCTGGTGCAAGGAAAGGCGCCCGGCCAAGAAACTATTTATTGCCAAACCAAAGTTCCTCTGAAGGGCACCGTCTGATCCCCAGTTACTGTCAATGACGTTAACTTAAAACAAAACACCCCCCCCCAAACCCCACTGCCTGAAATTGGTACCCTGGTACCCTGTATTTTCCTTTTCCCTTTTCTTTTGTTCAACAAACAAAACAAGAAACAGGGGATCGGTAGCTAGGACAAACCAATGGAGTCGATAAAACAATTTTGGGATTTGGTCGGTGACGCGCCAAAACTCTTCGGAGGAATGTCAAAATAAAATCCAAAATTACAAGAGTTTTTAGATCAATTAAAGCATAAAAAACAGCACAATGTCTAGGATAAAATCACAGAGATAAGGGAAACAAACCCGGATTGGGACTTTAAACTGTAGAGGCGTGAGAAATGATGTGAAACTACGCCAACTTGCAAATGACATGGAAAATACAAAATGGACGCACTGGCAGTACAGGAAACGCATATAAAGGACATTAACTTGAAAGAAATAACATCAGACAATGGAAAGAAATACCATCTATATCAGGCAAGCACAGAAAATAGTAAGCACGGTGTTCGAATAGTAGTAAGAAAAGAATGCAAAGCAATTTTTGAAGAGAAAACAGACAGGATATGTACTACAACGATGAATATAGAAACCAGAAAGCACATTGTCATCTGTAACTACGCTCCAACGCTACCCCAAAGTGAAAAAAATGCAGAAGTGAGAGAAAAGTTCTATCAAGACCTAGAAAATGTGATAAACTCAAAAAGTAAAAGATCAGTCATATACTTATGTGGAGAGTTCAATGCAAAAACTGGTAGCGCACAAGAACAATACCCAAAAGTAATAGAAAAGTATGGAAAAGGCAAATTAAACAACAACGGAGAACACCTACTAGACCTGGCAAGTAGACATGGACTAATTACCACTAACACCATGTTCAATCGCAAGATGGCACATAGAACAACCTGGGAAAGCCCAGAAAGAGCAAATAATGAAAAACCAGTGAGAAATCGAATTGATTATATCCTGATAAGATCAGAACACAGGATATTCCTAAATGACTCAAGATCATATAGTGGCACAGACACCTACTCAGACCATCGTCTAGTGATGGCAAAGCTGGACATAAACTGGAGAAAACTGAAGCCAGCACTATCACAAGGAAACAAAATTGACTTTGACAAATTACAAGACCTCACAACAAGAGAGAAGTATAGAATTGCAGTAAAACAGAAACTAGAGCACAGAGAGAAAAAGAAAGGAGTACAAGACCAATGGAACAACAAAGTAACGGCATGCAATGAGGCATCGGAGGAAGTACTAGGCTTCAAAAAGAAAGAAAGGAAAAATTTTATTGAAGATGAAGAGATTCGCAAGCTATCAGAAAAACAAAAAGAAATAAGAATAAAAATAAATGCCACAACATCAAAAGAGAAAAGGAAGGAAATGAAAGAAACATAAAAAAAACAAAATCATACCCAAAAAACATCAGAAGCTAAAAGAAAAAGAAGACCAGAAGGCGATAAGTAACATTGAAGAATTAGAAAAATGTCAAAATGACTCAACCAAGATGCAAAAGGTCATCAGACAAATGAGAAGAGATAGACCTAAAGAGAAAATACTAGTAGAATATGAAGCAGGCCTAACAGGAAATGAGGAAGAAACTGTTAATACAATCAGTGAATCCTTTGAGAAGGTATTTAATGCTAAAGATCAGATGGAAATACCATATATCACACCAAAACCAGTGCGGATACCTTTCCTCGAAGACGAAATAGATAAGGCCAAAAAATCACTAAAGAACAATAACAGTGCAGGCATAGACAACATCACCGCAGAACAACTGAAGAATGGACCAAAGGAAACAAATATGGGAATAGCTAAAATCCTAAACGTTATCGCCAGCACAGGCGAATATCCTACAGAAATAAAAGAAGGTATCCTCAACCCCCTACCTAAACCAAATAAGAAGAGAGGACCACCTGAAAACGTAAGACCCATAATATTGCTGACGATGCTCAGAAAGATCCTGGCCATCTCCATGATAAGAAAGAACAAGCAACAAAATTCAGAAAGAAATCCCCATTACTCAAGCGGCTGACCAACAAGGCCGCAGTACCACAGAGCACGTATTCAGCACGAAAATCATGGCTGAAAAGGCGATAACATCTGCAAACTATGAGACAAATATACTACTGCTTGACATGTGAAAAGCGTTCGACACAGTGGACCGAGGAATATTATTCAAAGAACTGCAGAAAGTACTAGATGAAGATGAACTACACATAATATCGCTAATGTTAAAGGACGTAAAACTTCGAGTACAGTATGGAAAAACGACAGGAAACGCATTCACAAACAAATGTGGGGGTCACACAAGGGGACTGCTTAAGCCCCATACTCTTCACATTATATCTAGCCAAGGCTTTGGAACAGGAAGATAGCGAAACACCATACCACCTAGAAGAACATAACTACAGCAAAAAAGAAAACAGCTTACATGACCATAATTACAGTCAACCAACGGAAAAACGACAGCTCAACAGTATGCAGACGATGTAGGATATATATCAGAAAATACTTCAGTTAATAATAACATCAAAAAGACAGTGCCAATAAAATTAAAAAAGAGAAAATTGTGTGTAAATGAGACAAAAACGGAAGAATTTAAAATTAAAAGCAAAGGAGGACAAGTGGAAAAAGTGCAAATACTTAGGAAGCATGCTCGACACCAGGTAAGATATGAAATGAAGAAAAATGCTAGCCACAGCAACATATAGACAATATCAAGAACTGTGAGAAAAAGATTGATGCTTTCCAAAGTAGTCTCATAAGAAAAATGCTAAATATAAAATGGCCAAATAAAATAAGGAATGAAGGGCTATATGAAAGATCGAAAGTAAAGAAATGGAGCGAAATGATAAGAGAAAGAAGACTCGGATGGCTAGGACACATGTTAAGCCTGCCAGAAAACCCCCTGGCAAAACAGATCCTTGCGGAGGCTCTGAAAACTACAAAGAAGCCAAGAGTCAGACCGGAAACCACCTGGATCTCAATGACTAATGCACCTATTAGCAGAGAAAGGCCTGCCAAAAATTGGAGATACAAAACTAGAACAACAAGCTAGAGACAGAATAAGATGGAGGAAGATAACGAAAAACTGATCTCACAAACTCTTAAATATATGGATTTTAGCGCAATGTCGACAAACGACGGAAGGCGTATTTGATGATGATGTATCCAAAGGCTAACCAGAATATTCGGGAATAAAATTTCTGAAAAAAACCCCAAAGCAAAGTTTAAATTACACATGGAATGGTGACACAAGAGAGAGAAAATGCCAAAACAAACAAACAAAAATTTACAAAGGGGTAATTCAACTTTTTGGTAAAAGCATAACTGTATAAAACATTAATATTTATAAATAATAGACATATTTTATCGTTGCTTTTATTTTGTTCGATAATCATTTTTTCCTATTCAATAAAAAAAAGAATACTATTCAAGAGGTTCGCAGTTCGAATCCCGGTCAAGTCCCAGGAAGAACTGCGCCCGATTTGTTTTTCTGCGTTATAAATGGCATGATAGTGGATTTGTACATGCTTTTGGAGATTGAAATGGGAGAGGGAAGAAATCACTAAATTACCAAGTATAAGAAAGGAAAAAAACCTAATAAGAAAAGCAACTTTTTCTGTGCTTTCTGCTCTTAAACTTTTGAAAAAGAAACGTTGTCACCATACTTTTTTCTTTGTACTCCCAGTAATTAAATTTCTTTTTAACAGTCCCATTAGTTTTACTGTCCTGTTTCAACCATGTAATAGCAGAGGTCACTGAGAATGCAATACTATGGGGGAAATTTTGGCAGCTGATTTCCCTGATTTTAAGACAATCTTCGAAATTAAAATTGTGTGGAAATTAGTTAAAGAGTCAATCCAAAATAACTCGCAAAAAAATTATTCTTTGCCTTGTTCAAAAACGTTGTTGTGTTCAAATGGATTTCATACCTTTTTATTTCTTACCATGAAATCTTTTTAGTTAAAAAACGACGTGCAGCAGCAGCATCCATCGCTAACCCCTCCCCCCACAAAACCCCTCACAACCCCCCCCCCCACAACAACAAAAACATATACCAGTGAAAAGAAATCTCCGCAAAATGTAAACAATTCAGTGTTTAGCTCAAACAAGAAAATCTACTTTTTTCAAAGTACCAGATGTAATATTCCACACAATCAAAATCAAAATCTGAAAATATTTATCAAACGAAATTTACCTTCACATATTGAACAAACGGCATTAACTTTTTCATGTGTTTTTTAACTGCGTCATTTCCTTTTAGAATATTCATTACGTCTTTGTTATCGGGAAACTTTCCGTTATGTTTCTCATAGAGTTCCTTTAAGGTTTCCAATGTAACACGTTGCCACGCAGGGTATTCCTTTGCTACATAAACATATCCATGAGTGGGCTTCTTAGGAAGGTCAGGGCTTTTCTATACAATCCGAAAAATTATTGGAAAAAGTAGATCACTTAAGCCTAATACTATTGCAATTCTACCGTATGGGTACCTTCATAGAAATTCTAATAAACACCACAATGAAAATAAAAATAAAAATTGATATATTTTAACATCACTTTTAATACAACAGTAATTAACAGTGGTTTTCGCGCAGTCAAAAATGGATAGTATTTGCTGTAGTGGTGTTAAAAGTGGTGATATTAGTAGTGTTAAAAGTGGTGATATTAGTAGTGTTAAAAGTGGTGATATTAGTAGTGTTAAAAGTGGTGATATTAGTAGTGTTAAAAGTGGTGATATTAGTAGTGTTAAAAGTGGTGATATTAGTAGTGTTAAAAGTGGTGACATTAGTAGTGTTAAAAGTGTGACATTAGTAGTGTTAAAAGTGGTGGTATTAGTAGTGTTAAAAGTGGTGATATTAGTAGTGTTAAAAGTGGTGATATTAGTAGTGTTAAAAGTGGTGATATTAGTAGTGTTAAAAGTGGTGATATTAGT
>RDPX01000171.1:1350785-1363789 GCA_003991215.1 Morbakka virulenta
ATGCCCTTCCTGACGCCACCCAATGGCTTTTTCTTTTATGAATTTCCAAAGCCGCCCGCTCGTGAAATCGAACCCGGAATTCTTGGTTACTGTCCAGTTACACTAACCACTAAGCCACGGCTCCTCTTAAGCAATTGGGGCTCAGACGGTGCCCTTCACAGGGACTTGGATTTGGCAGTGAGGAATTTCTTGGCCAGATGCCCTTCCTGACGCCAACCAATGGCTTTTTCTTTTATGAATTTCCAAAGCCGCCCGCTCGGGAAATCGAACCCGGAATTCTTGGTTACCGTGCAGTTGCACTAACCACTAAGCCACCGCTCCTCCTCGCTTATTTATACTATTAAACACCTACAAGTGTAAACTAAAAATAACTTGCGTTGCATGTGTTGCAAATAAAACAATCTTTTAAGTTGCAGTAGAAATCAAAGGAAAAATGAACAAAACAGGAAACAAATCAAATTTCAAAAGCAGAAAAAATAAGACTTTTTAAACGCTGGCATTATTACCATAATCTGCATAATTCTCAGAGAAATTCACTACCCTAACAATATCAGCACAAGAAACGACTTGCTGCAATTAATATATTAATTTCATAGCCATAACCTCACAATGTCGATGAAATAAAAAATAACGTACTAAAAATAAAGTATTAAAACTCTACCTTTAATCTCTCCTGATCGTCTTCTACTGGCTCTGGAAATGTTGGAGGATTCCCAAAATCTTCCATTTCTCGTTTGAGTTTGTCAGCACAAGCCTTGAAAAAAAATTAAATCAAATCAAATTATACTTGTTTCTCTATATTTTAGCTTGTATTCATGAGAGTTTCAAGTTAAGTTGCAGCCTTTGGTAATTTAAATGCCCTTTCCTAAGAAGTTTTCTCTCCCAATCAAGATAATATTGGCAACTTAACCAATACTAGATCAGAGGCATTTGATTTAAAAAAACAAATAAATTAAAACTTCAATAGGCTTTCCACGTGATGAAACAAATAAACGAACATAATTCTACAAAATCACTGCAAAATTATTACATAGACTATTTACAAATTAAACTCTTAATGAACTTTTCACAACCTCAAGGTATTATAGGAAAACAGGTAAATCTCAAAACATATTTCTCTGATAAATTCTTTAGTTCTTTTTCACTTTAAGAGCGAGAAATAACAAACCATCAAGCACCTCAAAGCTCTCTTCCCTTTGTCTCTGACGAGACAATATCCTCGCTATTCCAAGTAGTGATGTTTTCTGGAATATTCGTCATTTTACATTCAACCCTTCGATGTGTCTTTCAGGTATGTTTAAAATGCTTCCCAATGCTCTAATCACAATAGATACCACTGCAGCTTTATTCATTTGTCTTGAATGTCTTATTTCTTCACTTCAAATTTGATACTTTTTTAATCTCTTTACTTACCTTTTTTTCACTTATAAAATTCTTAATTGTAAAACATTACATTTTAAATAGTTCTGACCAAAAACTTCACAATAACTGTGATTTACAAATACGTCAGCATGCGCTTTGGGAAAATTCCACACTGTCAATGCAATATCGATTATCTCCATTTCTTCGTTCTTCTTGTCAACCTACACATTTCCTTGCCTCTATTATTGTATCACATTCAATGGTGAAATTTCTGTAGTGTTTCCAAAATGGTTGGGCTGATGTTGTTGAGCCAGCCCTAGAAACTCTTAGTATCATTACAATAACAGATTCTCATCACTTCCCATTTCAAGTCCTGATAGTTGGCAAGTTTTTCATTCTCCTTCACGTGGACCTTTGTGTCAAATGGGCAGGCAACGTCAATGATCAAACAAGATCCAGTTTTTTTGTTTAGGATTACTACCGGCTTACTATGTTTTAGTTCTTTATCAGTTTGTATTTCAAAATCTCAAAATATCTTCACCTGATCGTTCTCTGTCACTAGTAGTAGCGTATGGCTACATCTCCACATCGTGATAGTAGTAGCGTATGACTACATCTCCACATCGTGATAGTAGTAGCGTATGGCTACATCTCCACATCGTGATAGTAGTAGCGTATGGCTACATCTCCACATCGTGATAGTAGTAGCGTATGGCTACATCTCCACATCGTGATAGTAGTAGCGTATGGCTACATCTCCACATCGTGATAGTAGTAGCGTATGGCTACATCTCCACATCGTGATAGTAGTAGCGTATGGCTACATCTCCGCATCGTGATAGTAGTAGTAGCGTATGACTACATCTCCACATCGTGATAGTAGTAGCGTATGGTTACATCTCCACATTATGTCTCTTCAGCCAGGTTCCGAATTTCTCATCACAGTTGAGGACGGTGTCAAAACCTTCCTCCAGTCTGGTTGTTGGGCACTGGAGGACGATGTGTTTTGCAGTCTCCTGGGTTCCACTGCAGTGGGGAGAGTCTGCAGTGTCTTTTAGTCGCCATTTGTACATGTTGGTTGATGTTCTGCCATGGCCTGTCACTCATTCTGCGGTAAGCTCATACCACTTTTCACAATGGGTCAAATTATTATGTTTGCATAGTTCCCAATGTCAGATTTGGTGACAACATCGTGCCTCCATTCTCTGAATTGCCTCTGCACCAGGTGTGAACATTCTGAGACCATATGCCCAACAGTTTCCTCACGTTATCCATACTCTACGAAGGGAACGGGTTTATGTTTTGGCAGTGAAACTGAATCAATTTGCTTCTCAAAGCCTTCTCCTGGGCAGTAATCACCATTCGCTCGGTTGCTTTTTTAAAGTCGTTATTCGTTAACTAATTTTTAGAGAAAAACTGTCTGTTTTCCTCTAAAATCGGTCCTTTTGAGGAAAACACTATGCGTTTCTTTACTATTCAAATTGTTTTCTCGCTCTTAGCTAATTTCGCTATTTGATTTACCCGGATCGATTACTTCCTCCTTCATCACAGCTTTCAGCATAGGTGCTTCACTTTCCAAGACATACTTATCTAAACAGTTCTTTTTCAGTAAGGACACAGTCGTCAACAATGTTCATGTCCCTACCACATTCAGACCTCAAGGTAGAGTCTCCCTAAATTGCCTCTCTTGTGGAACATCCTATGAAGGGTAAAAAATTCTCGTGTTTTCCTATCACAATCTTTTCTTTCTCTCAGGATTTCTCTGAACTCATCTGTAATTTGTTTTTGTTCCTGATTTAAGTCGTTTTACTCTACTTCTCCTTATTTCTATCTCATCTGTTTGGGTAATTGTTTCAATTCCTAAATCAATTTCATTCCCACCCTCATTGATAGCTCTCTCTTCATCCAACACATAATTTAATCTGAATAATAACTATGTTCTTTACTCTCTCCCAATATTTCATTCTAAAAAGCTCTACTTTCTTCCACATATCGTAATTCCTTTACCCTAGGCTTTCCTCATTAAGTTTATAAAAACAATCTTTTTTGGTATGGTCAGAGTTGGAAAGCCAGTTTTGCCTAAATTGTTGGATTCTCTCATTATAACAATCTATTTTGGCTTTTTTAAATAAGTAATCTCTGTTTCACTTCTTCTAACACTGTTCCAATTCCTTTCTGAAAGATTCTGAATTTTACATACAGTTTTTTAATCTTGGTCCTTGATTTCACTTCCCCTTTTTTATGCCTTGTCAGCAGATCAATACTCTTTTGTAGTTCTTTGATGCTGTTTTCTATTCTACGTTTTCACTAGGGGTCAGAGTGGGTTTTGCTATTTTGGCAATGTTTTGTAAAGCCTGTTTCGCAACCAAACATAAAAGGCCACAGTGAGCTTATTCGTTTCAGAGATATCTGAGGTGTGAAAATACGGTAAAATACTATTTACTTCTTTACAGCAACATTTAGTGTCTTACAATCTACTTTTTCAAACATTATTCCTTCGCAGCTCTCTTTTGATTTGTCTTGACTTGACTTAATTGACTTAGTTGCATAACCCTAGTTATCGGGTCCTCGCACATTCCCTTGATGCAACTTCATTCCATTTTGCTCGGTCTTTGGCTTTACGTTCAATTGTCAGTAGAGGGATGCCAAGATCACATTGAATTTAGTCTGACCATTTCTTGTGTGGTCTTCTCCGTTTTCTTTTGCTGGGGAATTCTTCTTTATATGATTTGTATATTTCATTTCAGTTCATTGACAATGGCTTTTACCTCTTCTGGTGCTTCCTCAATAATAATAATAATCTTTAATTAATTTCTATTTTCAGGTTCTACAGTTCTAGTCCAATCATTTAAACTATCAGTCTCATCCAATACCACATTTTCCTCTATCCCATTATGAGCTACATTACCGCTAATCGTTCTTTTTATCATTTCTAACTCTAATTCTAATTGCCCTTGCTTGATCACACAGTCTTTGTTCCGTAGCATCAAAACGTCCCTGTTGTTGCCATTTCTTGTAAATTCTTTGCCAATATCTTTTTACTGGAACACCATTCTCATTAAGAAGATTCGATCTTAAATAACACTTCATCACCACATCTACTTCCTTCAACTACTTTTTTCTACCAATAGCAGGATAATGAACGGGTCCCTGCTGTTGGACCAAGTAACACTTGCGGGGCCAGACATAAATTCCAGTGCCATTCATACCATTGTTTTGAAAAATTTGAGAACTCATTACACTTATAAAAGGTTTAGTGAATTTAAGGTTACACAATCACTGGTGTTTTTATCGAAACACCATCTTTAGGAAGGCTGTCAACCAAGACCAAAAAGTCCCTCGTATCCATGAGACAGACTAACCCTCCCTGGATGCAAACCTGGTATTTCATGATCTCGGGGAGAGCTATTACGTGCTGCACCTTGCTTGAGGGTACTAAAGGTAATATAACCTCATTCACCTGCATCAAACTCAACAACCTGATGCACTTTAAATCATACCCAGGACAAAATAATAATATAATCATTACTATTATTAATAATATTATTACTATTTCTTTGTTAGTTAATGGTGATATGATCCAAAAAAGACACTGTTTAAAATATCTACCATAGCATTTTACTATTACTGTGCACTTTGTGTGTACTTAAATCATCTTTAGCAAAAATGATTTACGATCACCAAACATCACATAATATAATATTGAGACAACAAAGGACACCATTATTTTCTTAGGTATGAACAGGTCATGGTGTGCATAGTTCTAATGGGTCTATTCTTTCATAATAAGAGATATCATTAAGCTCTTTATGGTAAAGAATAAGTCTAAAGGGACCCCTGCTATGTTATTGTTTTTGTCCAGCAAAAAATTCATAAAAGCAAACTTACTTAAACTGACATTTTAATAAAGTGAAGACCGAATAGAAATTTACATTTACTGACATTTTGGTTACTTACTCTCAAAAAATAATGACTGTAATAAATTGTCTTATGCGGACAAAAACCAATGATTGTAAACCATTTCCTGGCATAAATTAACAATTCTTCCATCTGTCTAATAAGTCATTTTCAGTGCACAGCACCCGATCATCTTCAACCTTAATCATTTCAACATATTGACATAAATAAATGATTGTAAACCATTTATTGACATATATTAATGATTGCAAGCCACTCATTGACATAAATAAATGATTGTAAACCATTCATTGACATAAATTAATGATTGTAAGCCACTCATTGACATAAATTAATGATTGTAAACCATTCATTGACAAAAATAAATGATAGTAAACCATTCATTGAAATAAATTTCTGATTGTAAACGATTCATTGACATAAATTACTGATTCTAAACCATTCATTGACATAAATTAATTATTGTAAGCCATTCATTGACATAAATTAATGATTGTAAGCCATTCATTGACATAAATTAATGAATATAAGCCATTGATTGACATAAATTAATTATTGTAAGCCATTCATTGACATAAATAAATTATTGTAAATTTTCATTCATTGACATAAATTAATGATTGTAAGCCATTCATTGACATAAATTAATGATTGTAAACCCAATATTGGTATTTAACACATTATTAACATTAACTGACATTGTTTTGATCCTTTAAACTTACCTTAATTGGCATACCAGTACAGTGAAGACCAAATGGGAATAGACATTTTTTACCCTTTAGTCTTTGGTAGCCAACTGCAAACTGAAATGCAAAAGTCAAACTTGGGTTATAACGCACAAAAATGTATTACAAACAGTGAGTTAACATCACAAAAACATCTAAACAAGACAAGACACGACATCAAACAAAACCCAATCAAATATATGACATTTACCATTTATTTTCCAACAAGTATAAAGGGAGCTTTAGGCTCTTGAACAATTACTACCAAGATGACATGAAAAACAAAAGCAAATTAAAAAACTTTTCAAAAATCAAGAAACTGAAGGACTTTCTATTAAAAATTTATTTCATGGAAAAATTATTTGTAAAACTTAAAAGCTAATGTAAGACACAATATATATCTATTTCCATAAATATTTATGGAAATAGATGTTTATGTATCGAGCATTCTAATATGGTTAAGTGAATCAAAAGCACCATATTTCCATAAATATGTATGTGAAACAGTTAATGTTCGATTCTCTGACAAATGCTTAATTCGGCATTTTCTTTAATCAGCACAATTTCTATTCCAATTGAAACAACATCCTAAATATCAAGGACGTTCAGCCTCGACCCCCTTTTCTCTATTTCAGTCTGACCTTTTACCAGTTTGACGACTCTATTAATTAGTAATTTTTATAGGCATAGCTGGAGTGCAAATCCAACAGCTTTCAGATTTAGTCAGAGAAAATAAAACGTAGATTGTCGTAAATATCAGGTTTCTCTAGGTTTATAGATTTGAAATCATCCTGATTGACCATCAATTTGCATGATAAAATAAAAAGATAACAGCTGATACAGGTACAATAAAAAATACAATTTATATAATACGTTTTGCATACACACATGTGTATATATATATATATATATATATATATATATATATATATATATTAATAGAGACCTGACGAAGTTAATATACAAAAGCTTGTCCTATCATACAAAATGTCTTTGTTGTTGAAATTTATATATTAATATATATACCAGTATCAAAGTAATTATTAGCTATCAACAGTGCTCAATAATATAGGAATATTAGAGCTATCATATGGTGGACAACAAAAAAATCAACAAAACTTAGTTTAGAACTGTCAGTTTCATGCTTTCACAATCGTCAGCTAAACATAATGAACATATTTCTCTAGCGTATCTAGTTATAATTAGAACAAATTACAAAAGATATCAAATTACCCTCATGGGATTGACAAAATTGGTACAATTGAATATGCAGTAATAAAAAGATTGTTTAATTGCTTTATCACACCTAGACCTTTGATTTATAATTAGCTAACAAGAATTTATTTAAGAGTCTACATTTTGCAATGAGTTCACTACACTTGTTCAATAGTTCCTCTTTGTTAGCGTAATTAAGGATCTTGAATTTTTCCCGCAAACAATGATTGCACTTTTTCGATTTGTCTGAATAGGGCTTCACATGCGTTATAACCAACCATTTCATATATGTACGATGAAAGGGTTATGCTGTTTCTGTACTTCTCATTTGTTAATGATTGCTTATGTCCGTTATATCTTGTCTTGAAATCCTTTTTGGTCGACCCAATATAAACTTTCTTCTGGACTTCCGGTGCACTAACTTCACATTTCTATTTGACTGATTTTTCTCTTCAGTCACCGTCCAAAGGGCATTCATCTTCTTTCTTGCAGTTACATGTTAACTTCGCTGATGGATTAGGTGACGCTATCTTTTTATTGTGGGAGTTGATGATTTTCCCAACATTATCAGTGCAGCTGTAGCTCATTTTCATGTTATTGCGATTGAAAAGCTTGTGTAGACGGCTTGATGGTGGGAAATGTTTATCAACTAGGTTCAAAAATCTGTGTGCGACGTTGGTAGACACATTTTTGCTAAATGGTGGGTTAAACCATATGATGTTTCTTGGCCGATTTCTCCTTCTGGCATGTGCCGGGTCTGGATTGTAATTCAGCTTGGTATTGTGGTATTCACTTTTTTCAATGCATTTTCATAGGCGGTTTTTAATTTGTTAAAAACTGCTTCATTTGAAGAGTTTTGTGAAGTTCTGTTGGAAATCGATTTCGGTAGTTGATTAAGGATCTGTTTAGAGTGTTTTGAAGATTTATTTACATAGAGAAGGCTGTCATTGGGTTTCTTGTACGGACGAAATGAGTTCGTAGGTAGGTCCATAGTTATATTGAGGAAGTTGACAGAACGGAGTCCAGTGGCTATTTCTATTTGCAGATTGATACCTTTGAAGATCCGGATAATATCTTTTCTCATTCTATCAGTGGCTGGGCCGTTAGAATTGAGTAAAATCACTATGCGGTCATCACGATAAAACCCTATATCGCTTTTGTTCGTCAGATTCGAAAGTTTGTTTAAGATTAGAAGTCCTACCAGTTAACATGTCTCCGCGCCATCGAAACTGCCTATGGTGATGTTGAAACAGTCGTTAATGGACTTTTTTTTCCATGTTTCGTCTTTGAAGAACAAAAGTGATTTTCTACAGTGGTAAATTCTATGTAAATCATTATCACTAATTTTCGTGTGTTATTTTGCGAAATCCATCACTTCATCCAGCAGTTGTTTGGAAATGGATGGATAAAAATCTTTAATGTCCATTTGTATGAATGAGCACGATTCCTTGTTTTAGATCTATTTGAACCATTCAATAACATTCTTAGTATTTTTCCATTGGTTAACGTTGAGTGATTTTCGTATATCTGAGTTTATTCGGTCAAGGATTGTCTTGCTAACTATATACATAACTATATAGCCATATATACATACCTGTTATTTATATATATATATAAATATAAATATAAATTGATATATATATATAAATATATATATAAATATATAAATATAAAAATATATATAAAATATAAATTATTTATATATATATAAAACTCAAAATCTCTAAAANAAATATAAATATAAATTGATATATATATATAAATATATATATAAATATATAAATATAAAAATATATATAAAATATAAATTATTTATATATATATAAAACTCAAAATCTCTAAAAATAATTAATTTAGTTTTTGCTGTGTTTATCTTCAAGCCCTTCGCTTCCATTGATGCTTGCTAGATATTAGTCCTATAGCTCCTCGTTGGAATTCGCAGTGATGTCTATTTAGAGGAACTTCTGCACCAGTCCAATTTTTCCCTCCACTGTTATCATTTCCATGACTAGATCAAATTGAATGGGTTAAGCACAATACTTGGTGTAGCCCTACTTTGACTCAAAAGAGTTAGATTCTCCTGCTCTGCATACTACTTTCTTGTTTTCCTGTTTGATTCTCGTATATCCTTTCGAAAGCAAGTGATTGTTGGAACCGACTTTTTTATACAACAACACATTCATAGTTTGCCCTTCCAAACTTCTCTTTGTCGCAAGGGAAGTCCTGTAATCTTCTGTTCACTTTATCAAGTAGCAGTTTTGTAATTGATGGAGAGTAGTTGGAATTTATCTTGATACAGAGAAAGACCTGTCGTTTGGCTTTCTGTACGGAAGATATTTCCGGTAGTCAGGTAAAAGTCACTCCCAGGAAGTTTGGTTTGAACAAGTTTGTTTCAATTGTTGTCAGCCCTTCTTTAAAAAAAAGGCAATCATGTTTCTCTTCCGGCGATATGGCTTTGATCCTGTAGCATTACTAATAATGGTAAGGTCGTTATTCCTGTACAATCCGACATTTTTTTGGGTGACAAAAAAGAAAGTTTATTGAGAACATGAAGACAGATGAGCTTGCAAACTTCTGCAACATCGTAAAAACGCATTATTATAAAAGTGTTGTTTGGGGTAGGGTAGGGTAGGGTAGGGTAGGGTAGGGAGCAGAATAAAAATTTCCGTGAGTGATTTACCACTGTGATGACATGATCTGTGCTGGTAGTTAAGCTTTTGGCATTTGACAGTCAATTATCAAGAAATTTTTCGAAAATTGATGAAGACAGATAAACGATATTGAATTTAATAAAACGCGATCTCCTTTTGGTGCTAATTGATTAAACTACTGTCCTACCGTTAACGTGCTTCTCGATTGTTTCAATTTATCGAGTGTTGTGATGTTGTCGATAAATCTTTTTGTGACATGTCTTATTCTATTTTTTTTGCTGGGGTTATTTAACCTAGACATTTCTATAAAGGAATATTATCAAATTATAATTCCTTCAAATTAATAACTAACAGGATTATGTTTCATTAAAGTCAACTATTACAACATAAGCAAACTGGTATGGACTGATCACAACTGCATCTTTCTTAATGCACTGTTTTAAGTGGCCTTCATTGTGTTTCCTCAACTAAACTCAAACTACTGTCAACTATTCCTTTTGCTTATGCCACAGCATTTAATGCTAAAGATTCGACTGAAGAAACATTGCATGTTGACAACTGAAGTAATGGTGTTCACCATTAATTTGTAGCTACAAGTCTTTTTTATCAAGTAGTAATTCTGGTTGAAATTACAATGTTTTGTTTTTGAACTGGGTACTGTAACATTCTACTGGGTTTCCATCGAGAGTACATTGATGAATGATGTGCATAATTGACTTTTAAAAAATTGAAAGAATCTAATTTATCATCAAAATCAAAATACAGCGTATCAAACAACATGAAACTCTCAATTCCCTCCAGTACTGTTAGTGTATGAGTCAATAATACCAACAGTGAAAGTTTACACGTGCTTATCCGTATCTACTGCGATGCTGATCACACACTCATAGCCATTGCTGTACCCTTTTGATTGCTAAAACTGGCCAAAATACGCACATTCAGGTTGGTGCTTCCAAAAAATGGCAGCAGTCCAGTGCAAAAGGCAGGCTACTTTGGCAAAAAGGTTTTACCGAAACTAACCCACTTCTTCTCCTCACACAAACAGCCAGTAGACTGACAGCTAAAATTTTTCTAAAAGTACAAACTGTCCAATGTATCATCCTTGAATAATCACCCTATTATGAATTAATGTCGATCTTGTAAGAGTCAAAGTATATACAATATTACAGCTGCCTGAAAAAGGTTCACATAACTTCCGATTTTCAAATCCTTGAATCATGACAAAACTTATTACCGTTTTGATTCCAAGCAAAGAATATGGCTTGAAAACAAACATTTGTAACATGAATAACGTGAACTGATGTAACAGTACAAAAAAATTCTTACCTCGCACTTTGTTCCAAGATCAGCATTCAATAAAAACACAGGGAGAGAAAAAAAAAAAATGGACAAGTAAGAATAAAAAGTCAATAAAATATAATTTATTATTTTTTTCTTCAAATCTACAAAAACATAAAGAAAGTAACCCAATAATTCCATTGATAACTCTTAAATAACATTTCAGCGCTCTGTTTCAGTATCATGTTTCTTTTCATTATTTTTCCTTTATTTATTCTTACTGTATTTTTATGCTCTTTTTTCTGCCTTTCTTTGATACTTTCTCTCTTGCATTTGTTCTTCGTTTCATTTATTGGAAAAGCTGGGTACAAAAGTTACCATACATTAAGATCCTGGAAAGCAAAGCAAAAATTCTAAGTCAACTACTTATTTAGCTCTACCATTTGAACAATGTGATGCATTCAAGCTGTTTCTTGAATTGTATGTATTGCCTACACATGAAACATTCTTAATAGTCTGAGAGATTTCTGTTTAATACTGTGTCATACACCATTGCCCATATACTTACATGCAACTAAAAATATTTAAACACTCAAAAAACTGCTAGTTGTTTGGTTTGTTTTGGTGTTTACAGTTCTTGTTTCCTTTGTTAATGGTGTTTATTGGGTTGGAGCAGTGTGGTTAGGGGTGCACTTTAAGTAAGGAGATCAGTACTTGAAAGGGCAGAATTCCTTTTTTTTATGCAATACAATAGTGTGACCTACTTCAACCAATCTTTAAAATAGCATTTGATTATATAGAAATTAGCAATATAGGACACAAAATCCAATTGAAATGATACTTGAATCATAATCTTAGATATATTGTCTTTAGGGAAATGTAGTCAAATCTATAGATATCATTCTCTAAATAGCAAAAGTTTTCTAACATCCTTGAATTTGTAGAGCCTCAATAAAATATCTTTTGTGTAAATAAATTACCAAATTGATTTTTTTCTTTCTTCTTTGGATTATTATCAGTGGCTGCCAGGTAATAATAGACATAAATTAAAATAAATAAAATAAATAAAAATCTTCTTACCTTAGATAGTGAAAAGGTGTGACCAAGATGCAGTCTTCCATTCATGTAGGGGTATGGAAATGTAACCATGTATTTGGGGTGCCTGCAGTCAAGTGTGGTATAAAAACAATGTGAGTGGTAGCAGTGCACTAGTGGTAGTAGTAGTAAAAGTAGTAGAATTAGTAATACTACTTTAACTACTACTAATGCTACTCCTGAAACAAAATAATAATAATAATAATAATAATAATAATAATAATAATAATAATAATAATAATAATAATAAAATAATAATAAAATATCTCTAAAAATACCTTCAGTGTCTCAAGTCCAATGAAACGGACCTGATGCTGAGGATGACAATACCGAAAGTTAACACCCACACTGTGCAAATAATAATAATAATAATGGATCTCTTGTTCTGAAGGGCTGAGTACCGAGTTCTTACTTTGTTACTTAGTCCTAAGGTCTTGGGTGAAGCCTCGCTACGGAGACCGTTTTAAGCAGAATGGGTCACCTAAACTGGGAAACCTAAACAGGCCCCAACTGCAAGGTCATGTGCTGTTTTTTTTTTATGTACATCAATATCGCACACACTTGGGTGTGATGCATGCACCCAGTTTACCCTTATCGGGCTGGTAGTCGGATGGGTTTGCTGGGGTTTCTACCCCTGAGTCCCCCATGGGCTCGTATTGCTCCACCACTGAATAATAATAATAATAATAATAATAATAATAATAATAACAATAATAATAACAATAATAATAATAAATAATAATAATAATAATAATAATAA